>PISW01013474.1:0-26100 GCA_004023785.1 Mungos mungo
GGGCACTTGTGGGGAGAAGCACGTGGTGTTATATGGAAACTAATTTGACAATAAACTATTATAAAAAAATTTAAAAAAAATAAACCACACAGAGACACCACTTCACACACACACACACACACACACACACACACACACACACACAAAAGAATCTTGCAAAACTATTTCAATGTTTCCAAGTGCTTGAAATGAGGGCTTAAAATGCATGAAAGAAAGAAAAACTCTGAATGGTTCAGTTAATTGTCCAACTTTGGTTGAAGTTGTGATCTCAGGGTTGCTGACTTTGAGCCCTACATCAGGCTTTCCACTGTCAGTGCAGAGGCCCCTTTGGATCCTCTGTCTCCCTCTCTCTATGCCCCTCCCCCACTTGCTCGCTCACTCTCTCTCTCTTTTTCTCAAAAATAAATAAACATTAAAATAATATTTAAAATGCATGGAAAGCACTACTTTTTTTAGATATATTTTTATTTAAATAATTTATTACCAGCTGGTTTTCATATAACAGTGCTCACTTGCTAATGCCCTCCTCCACGAAAATCATCCCCTTCTCATTCCCCTTCCCCCATCCCTCCTCAGCCCTCAGTTTCTTCTCAGCATTCAGAAGTCTCTCATTATTTGCCTCATTCCCTCTACCCAAATCTTTCCCCCCATTTCCCCTTCCCATGGTCCCCTATTAGGTTTCTCTTGCTAGACCTATGAGTGAAAACATATGGTATCTTTTCTTCTCTGCCTGAATTACTTTGCTTAGCATGACTCCCTCTAGGTCCAAACATTTTGCTACAGATGGCCATATTTCATTCTTCCTCATTGCCATATAGTACTCCATTGTATATATATATACCACATCTTCTTGATCCATTCATCATGTGATGGACATTTAGGCTCTTTCCATAATTTGGCTACTGTTGAAAGTGCTGCTATGAACATTGGGGTACATGTGCTCCCATGAATAAGCACTTCAGTATCCCTTGGATAGATCCCCAGCAGTGCTATTACTGGGTCATAGGGGAGTTCTCTTGTTAATTTTTGAGGAACCTCCACACTGTTTTCCAGAGAGGCTGCACCAGTTTACATTCCCACCAACAGTGCAGAAGGGTGCCCGTCTCTCCACATCCTCGCCAGCATCTATAGTCTCTTGATTTGTTCATTTTAGCCACTCTGATTGGTGTGAGGTGGTATCTCAGTGTGGTTTTGATTTGTATTTCCCTGATGATGAGTGACACTGAGCATTGTTTCATATGCCTGTTGGCCATCTGGTGTCTGATTTGAAGAAGTGTCTATTCAGGTCTTCTGCCCATTTCTTCACTGGATGATTCGTTTTTCGGGTTTGGAGTTTAGTGAGTTCCATATAGATTTTGGATACTAGCCCTTTATCTGATATGCCATTTGCCACTATCTTTTCCCATTCTGTCGGTTGCCTGTTAGTGTTTTTGATTGTTTCCTTTGCAGTGCAGAAGCTTTTTATCTTGATGTGGTCCCAACAGTTCATTTTTGTTCTTGATTCCCTGGCCTTTGGGGACTTGTCAAAGAGGAAAGTGCTGTAATTGAGGTCAAGGAGGCTATTTCCTGCTTTGTCCTCTAGGGTTTTTATGGATTCCTGTCTCACATTCAGGTCCTTTATCCATTTTGAGTTTATTTTTGTAAACGGTGAGAAGGTGGTCTAATATCATTCTTCTACATGTTGCTGTCCAGCTCTCCCAACACCACCTGTTGAAAAGGGAGTCTTTTTTCCATTGGATACTCTTTCTTGTTTTGTCAAAGATTAATTGGCCATACACATGTGGGCCCCGTTCTGGGTTCTCTATTCTATTCCATTGGTCCATGTGCCTGTTTTTGGGAAAGCACTACTTTTGACCTGCTACCACAGAATTAGGGGGACCCTTGAGAAAGGCTTTGCTCATTAATAATGACATGCTGTTTATCATGAGGATCCAAAATACCCAAATATTAGAAATGTCCAGGATGCTTCAGTGACACTCAACACATAGGTGCAATGACTAACAACTTCACCTTCAAAAGAAGTTAAAACTATCCTCACAAATGGTTCACTAATCAGAAGAATTTACACTTCTTGAAGACCTCATAGATTTCATTCAGTTCACATTGGTTAAAATAAATCCACCAAGCAATGTAAATACAACTAAAATGTTAAAACAGAGCAAGTGTGGGGACCCAGGGAGGCCCCCAACATGGATCTCAACAGCATACTGATTATTTTGAATAGAAGCTACTGGGGAAAGAGCAGGTGCAAGGATATCATACCCTCTTCTATCCCCTGAGAGCAGGAAACATCTCCCCTATAAAAGGTCCCCAGCCAGGACTAAGAAGTAAAAGACCACTTAGAGGTGAGAAAGCTATAGGAATAAACCTGCTACTTTTTTAAAAATCTACTACCTCAGCCCGAATTCCACTTAGAATTCCCTACTAACTGAAGTTCCAAACACCTGTTTTCTTTCTCCTGTCAATTTTGCACACATTTATTATCTCTCAAAAAAAGGTATAGGGGCGCCTGGGTGGCTCAGTCGGTTAAGCCTCCAGCTTCGGCCAGGTCAGATCTCACGTTCGTGGGTTCGAGCCCCGCGTCAGGCTCTGTGCTGACAGCTAGCTCAGAGCCTGGAGCCTGCTTCCGGTTCTGTGTCTCCTTCTCTCTCTGCCCCTCCCCCTCTCATTCTCTGTCTCTCTCTGTATCAAAAATAAATAAAACATTTTTTAAAAAGGTATAAAAACCACCTTCCTTGGTTTTTCCATTGGGTCTCAATTTCCTTACTGGGCCTCCATGTGCAGGCAATAAAATTTTGGGTGTTTTCTCCCATTACTCTGTCTCATGCCAATTTAATTCCAAAACAGCTGGAAGAACCCTGCGGAAAGAAGGAAATGTCTCCTCCCAGAAGCCAGTGTCCTGTTCCCGGTACCAACTCAGGAACCCCTTCCTCTGGCCCCTCTGACCTCCATCATTCACCTTCTCCTTTCTGCATTTATACCCAACCCCCCTTCCCCCACAAACCACATGTCCACACACAGTGGTTCCCAGAGTCTGCTCCACCAGGTCTCAAACATAAGACAGCACCACAATGGTGAAAGAAACCTTTCACCTATGTCACAAAGCAAGCATCCAAAATGAAGTCACCTGCAAAGAGAGGTGTTGCCAGGGATCTGTGATCTGTTTCTGCTTCCTCAGTGAGCCTGGTCAGAGGAGAACTCTGGCAAACCGTAGCGGTGAAATGTGCAAACTAGGAGACACAAGAGTATCTTACAGGGGTGACTGCACGCTGATGACTGGTCCAGTACTGAGTTAGCAGGATGTATAGGGTCTGCTCAGAGTGCAGTAACCCTACACTATACACACTGCCATTATGCAAACATACGACAGTCCTAGAGCCAGAACAGAGCTACAAAGGTAGGGACACATGAACTGAGAATCTCCCATACGTTCTTTTGGCTCACTGGTACCACCGGGGAGGGTGTGGGGGGAGAGGATGGGTTAAATAAGGGATGGTGATTTAGGAATACACTGGTGATGATTGAAATGTTGAATTACTATACTGTACACAGGAAAACATTACAACACTGCAGGCTAGCTATAATGAAATTAAAATAAAAACTTAAAAAACTGATAAAAATTAATTTCAAATAAAAAAATTTTGGAAAAACAAAGAATTCTTTTTCAAAAGTAAAACAGTATCACAATGGTGACATTACACCACAGACTGATATATGAATGGTTTTATCTAGATTGATATTAGCAGGCTTTTTTTTTTCAGATTAAAGTTGTTTTGCCAACAGTTGCCCTCCTACTTATGGGAAAAAGCTCTGATACAGACAGCCTATGGACACTCTAAGAGAGCCATGAACAAAATGAAAGAAAACGTGATACCTCTTCAGCAATTGCTAGAAAATGCTAAAGTGTTAATACTTATTACCGTGCTGTAGTGGTCTATTCCTGTTTTGCTATGTTTTTATGATGTTTGCATGACTGTCTTTTGCAATTAGCAATGGAATAATATTCCCTAATAGGGGTGACATAAAATCCTGTGGAGCTTTTTACAATATTAATATGATGCAGGTGATCTAGGAACACTAATTCAGCATCTCTGGAGGCTGCAATGAATCCATGAACTTAGAGTTTAAATACTTACTTGTATAAAAGAATGGTAAGGAAATTCCCTTGAGAGTGGTCAGGGGAAATGTTGGATGACACGTGCAGAACACAAAATCTTAATGGCTCTGATATTCAAACTCTTCCATCACAGGCTCTTCCCCCCAGTCATCTGGAGTCATATCCCCCACAGAGCACCATCTTTATTGCTCCTGTCACATCCTTGTTCCGCAGTGTATATATGAAGGGGTTGACCATGGGGGTGATGAGGGTGTAGAAGAGAGAAACAAACTTGCCCTGATCCTGGGAGTAGTTCTTGCTGGGCTGGACATAAATGTAGATGGCTGTGCCATAGAACAGGGAGACCACCATCAGGTGGGACCCACATGTGCCAAATGCTTTCCTCTGTCCAGCAGCTGACTTAATTCTTAACACTGCCCTGACAATATGACCATAGGAGAATGTGATTAATGACACAGGTATGAAAAAAAAGATCATAGTGAAAAATAAAATCTCTGATTCATACTCAGTGGTGTCAACACAGGCAAGCTTGAGCACTGGGGGGACCTCACAGAAGAAGTGATCTATTTTATTTCTCCCACAAAGTGGTACAAGAAAGATGAGCACTGTCTGCAATGAGGAGTTGGAAAAACCAATTAACCACGACGCAGAAGACATCAGGGCACAGAGACGAGGGTGCATGATCACCATGTAGTGCAGAGGCCTGCAGATGGCTGCGTAGCGGTCAAACGCCATCATCCCTAAGAGGATACATTCTGTGCATCCCAATCCTTGAGCAAGGAACATCTGAGCTACACAGCCGCCAAAGGTGATGGACTTGTCTGCCCCCCTGAGATGGACCAGAAGCTGAGGGACAGTGCTGGTCGTGTAACACAGGTCCAGAAAGCTTAGATTAGAGAGGAAAAAGTACATGGGAGTGTGAAGGTGTGGGTCCAGGCGGGACAGTGCAATGATGGTTGTGTTTCCCAGCAGGGTGAGCAGATAGAAGATCAGAATAACCACAAAGAGGACTCTCTCCAGTTGAGGTCGGTCAGAGAACCCCAGCAGGATAAACCCAGTGAAATAACTTCCATTTTTCTGTTCCATCCTTTCTTACCACACGTTTCCTGTCAAGACCAAGTATTTAACAATTTTAAAGAAATCACCATTAAAGAGAGTTGGTGGGGGTAGATATGTAAAGACATGGCCATGGGATTTTATCATTAACTATTTGAATAAACAATATACTTATCAAAATTGCATAGTTTATACCAATAGTTTCATATTATCACAAAAATAAATCATTAATATTTATTATACAAAATCAAATAATGTGCCTTGTGGTTGCATCAGTGATAAGAACATAAGGTCTTTCAGTCTCTACCTACTAGGATTTAAAATACCATAAAAATGTACATACATCACTTCAAATGTAAATAGACTAAATGCTCCAATCAAAAAACATAGGGTATCAGAATGGATAAGAAAAAAAAACCTATCTATATCCTGCTTACAAAGATTCATATTACACCTAAAGACACCTGCAGATTGAAATTAAGGAAATGGAGAACCATCTATCATGATAATGATCATCAAAAGAAAGCTGGAGTAGCCACAATTATATCAGATAAAGTAAATTTTTAACAACAACAACAACAAAAAAGACTGTAACAAGAGTTGAAGAAAGGCATATCATAAATAAGGGGTCCATCCACCAAAGAGATCTAACAATTGTAAAAATTTATACTCCCAATATGAGACACCCAATATATATAAATCAATTAAGCACAAGCATAAAGAAAATCATTGATTATAATACCATAATAGCAGGGGATTTCAACACTCTACTTATACAAATGGACAGATCATCTAAGCAGAAAATCAGTAGGAAACAATGGTCATAAAAGATATATTGGATCAGATGGACTTGACAGATACGATCAGAACATTTTATCCTAAAGCAGCAGAATACATACTCTTCTTAAGAGTACCTAGAATATTCTCCAGAACAGATCACATAATGGGTCAAAAATAAGCCCTCAACAAATACAACAGATCGAGAACATACCATGCATATTTTCAGACTACAACACCATGAAACTCTAAATCGACAAGAAAAAAATTCGGAGAGACCATGAATACTTGGAGACTAAAGAATATTCCAGAGGGGAGGAACCAAGATGGTGGGGAGGAAAGGAGCTCCATAAACTGTCTGCCCCAGCTATCGAACTGAGAAGGACATTACTCCCATCTGCAAGAGCAGAAGGAGAAAATACAGACTCCGGAAGAAGACAACCTCAAAGATACCTGAGTGAATATATTCCCCTGTATCTCATCTTTATCTCTCCCCTCAACTGGTCATACACTTTTAGACGATCCATTGTCCTTTGTGGTCTCGGACCCCTTTATTATTTTTTTCTTCTCTTCTTATCGTCTCTTTCCTCTCCATTTTCTTTCTTTCCTTTCCCACTTTAAATTTGTTTGTTTGTTTGATTTCTCTGTGCATTTGTGTGCTTCTGTTCCCTCTGTGTTTGTCTGTCTGTTTTCCTTCTTAGGGCTACACCAAGAAACAAGCCAAAGTGTGCATGTCAGTGAGTCCCAAATATCGCTGAGTAGGGAAATAAAATATTTGAAGGCACAACAAGAGAAACTGAGAGACACCATCAAAAGAATATTTCCTGAAACGACAGGCCCTGGACAGTCAATAAGCCTCCTTTAGCAGAGCAATATTAACAGGTGCACAGTGTACAACGAGCTTTTTAAAGCTAACAAGAGACAGAAAACTAGCACAAATGACAAATCGAAGGAATTCTTCCCTGAAGAACCTCCAGGAAGAAGTCACAGCCACAGAACTGCTCAAGGCAGATCTAGACAACATACCAGATCAAGAATTTAAAAAACATGTCATAAAATTAATCGCTCAGGTTGAAAAAAGCATCAAAGGAGCAACTGAGACAATGACTAGGCACTTTGAAAATAGTTGTAATGAGTTTAAAAAAAAAAGCTATAAATGAGGTGAATAGCAAAATGGAGGCAGCCACCGCAAGGATTGACGAGGCTGAGAGAAGAATAGATGAATTAGAAGATATACTTATAGCAAAAGAGGAAGCTGAAAAAAAAAAGAGACAAATTGATCCAGGAGCATGAAAGGAGAATTCGAGACCTGAGTGATACAATCAAATGGAACAACATCCGTACCATAGGAATTCCTGAAGAGGAAGACAAAGAGAAAGGTCCTGAAGGGATACTAGATCACATTATAACTGAGAATTTCCCAAATCTGGGGAAAGAAAGAGACTTTCAATTTCAAGAGGCACAAAGAACCCCCTTAAGATGTAATTTGAATTGACCTTCGGCACGTCATATCATAGTGAAATTGGAAAATATAAAGATAAAGAGAGAATTCTGAAAGCAGCCAGGGAGAAAAGGGTCCTCACATACAAAGAGAAACCTATCAGAATGGTTACAGACCTATCTAATGAAACTTGGCAGGCCAGGAAGGAATGACAGGAAATCGTCAATGTGATGAACAGAAAAAAACATGCAGCCAAGAATCCTTTATCCAGCAAGCCTGTCATTCCAAACAGAAGGAGAGATAAAAGTGTTCCCAAATAAACAAAAATTGAGAAAATTCATGACCACCAAACCAGTCCTACAAGAAATCCTAAGAGAGACCCTATGAGGGAAATGTTGCAAAGAAAACAAGGCACCAGAGACACCACTATAAACATGAATTCTAGGGAGAACACAAAGACTCTAACCTCACATTTTTCAATAATAACGCTGAATGTAAATGGACTGAATGCTCCAACCAAACGACACAGGGTAGCAGAATGGATTAAAAAAAATCCATCTATTTGCTATCTACAAGACACTCATTTGCGACCTGAAAAGACCTTCAGGTTGAAAGGAAAGGGATGGAGAAATATCTGTCATGCGACTAGAAGCCAAAAGAAAGGCAGAGTAGCCATACTTATATCAGACAAACTGGACTTTAAAGTAAAGGCAGTAACAAGAGATGAAGAAGGACATTATATAATAATTACAGGATCTCTGAAATAGGAAGAGCTAACAATTATCAATATCTATGCACCAAATTCGGGAGCACACAAATACATAAAACAATTAATCACAGACAGAAACAATCTTATTGATAAGAACGGGCTAATTGCAGGGGACTTTAATACTCCACTGGCAGCAATGGATAGATCAACCAGACAGAAAATCACTAAAGAATCAATGGACCTGAACGACACATTGGAACAGATGGAATTGATAGATATATTTAGAACTCTGCATCCTGAAGATAGGAAATTCATCTTTTTTTCGAGTGCACATGGCACATTCTCCAAGATTGATCACATACTGGGGCATAAAGCAGCACTCCATAAGTTTAAACGAATAGAGATCATACCATGCACACTTTCAGATCACAATGTTATGAAACTTGAAATCAACCACAGGAAAAAGTCTGTAAACCTACAAAAATGTAGAGGTTAAAAAGCACCCTACTAAAGAATGATTGGGCTAATCAGACAATTAAAGAAATTTAAAAATATATGGAAACAAATGAAAACGAAAATACAACAATCCAAACTCTCTGGGAGACAGCAAAGGCAGTTCTAAGAGGAAAGTATATTGCAATCCAGGCCAATTTCAACAAACTAGAAAAAGTGCAAATTCAAAATCTAACAGAGCACCTACTGGAACTAGATGGGAAGTAGCAAGACCACCCCAAACTCAGCAGAAGAAAAGAAATAATAAAGATCAGGGCAGAAATAAACAATACAGAACCAAAAAAAAAATCGAGCATATCAATGAAACCAACAGTTGGTTCCTTGAAAAAAGAAACAAAATTGATAAACCTCTAGCCAGGCTCCTCAGAAAGAAAAGAGAGAGCACCCAGATAGACAAAATCATGAATGAAAAAGGATCTATCATAATTAATCACTTAGAAATACAAGCTTTCATCAGAGATTACTATGAAAAATTATATGCCAACAAACTGGACAACCTAGAAGAAATGGACAAATTCCTAAATGCACATGTACTGCCAAAATTCAAATGGAAAGAGATAGAAAGCATTAACAGACCGATAACAAGTGAAAAAAAATCGAATCCGTTATCAAAAATCTCCCAATGAATAAGAGCCCAGGGCCAGAAGGCTTCCCAGGGGAATTCCACCAGACATTTAATGCAGAGCTCATACCCTATCTTCTCAAACTATTCCAAAAAATAGAAATAGAAGGAAAACTTCCAAACTCATTCTACAAAGCCAGCATCACCTTGATACCCAAACCTGACAGAGATACAGCAAAAAAAGAAAACTACAGACCAATATCCTTAATGGATACAGATGCAAAAATACTCAACAAGATACTGGCAAATCAAATTCAACAGCATATAAAAAGAATTATCCATGATGATCAAGTGGAATTCACTCCTGGGTTACAGGGCTGGTTCAATATTCACAAATCTAGCAATGTGATACATCACATTAACAAAAGAAAGGATAAAAACCAAGTGATCCTGTCAATAGATGCTGAAAAAGCATTTGAAAAAATACAGCACCCTTTCTTAAAAAAAAAAAAAACCCTTTAGAAAGTCGGAATAGAAGGAACTTACCTAAACATCTGAATGTGAGAAAGGAAACCATAAAAACCCTTGAGGAAAAAGCAGGAAATAGCCTCCTAGACCTCAATTGCAGCAATTTCTTCCTCAACACATCCCCAGAGGCATGGCAATCAAGAACAAAAATGAACTACTGGGACCTCATCAAGATAAAAAGCTTCTGCAAGGCAAAGGAAACAATCAAGAAGACTAATAGGCAACTGACAGAATGGGAAAAGATACTGGCAAACGGCATATCAGATAAAGGGCTAGTATCCAAAATATACAAAGAGCTCACTAAACTCCATACACGAAAAATGATCCAGCGAAGAAATGGGTAGAACCCCAGAGAGGACATCCAGATGGCCTACAGGCACATGAAATGATGCTCAGTGTACTCATCATGAGGGAAATTCAAATCAAAACCACACTGAGATACCACCTCACACCAGTCAGAGTCACTAAAATGAACAAATCAAAAGACTATAGATGCTGGCGAGGGTGTGGAGAGACGGGCACCCTCCTACACTGTTGGTGGGAATGTAAACTGGTGCAGCCGCTCTAGAAAACAGTGTGGAGACTCCTCAAAAAACTATCAATAAAACTCCCCTATGACCCAGCAATAGCACTGCTAGGGATTTACCCAAGGAATACAGAAGTGCTGATGCATAGGAGCACATGTACCCCAGTGTTCACAGTGGCACTTTCTACAATAGCCAAATAATGGAAAGAGCCTGAATGTCCATCAACTAATGAATGGATCAAGAAGATGTTGTATATATATACAATGGAGTACAATATGGCAATGAGAAAGAATGACATATGGCCATTTGTATCAAAGTGGATGGACCTTGAGGATGTCATGCTAGCGAAATAAGTCAGGCAGAGAAGGATAGATACCATATGTTTGCATTCATAGGTCTAACAGGAGAGACCTGGCAAGGGACCATGGGGAGAGAAAGGGGGAAAGAGAGCGGGGAAGAGTGAGGGACACAGATCTAGGGAGACTACTGAATACTGAAGACGAACCATGGACTGAGGGGGGAGGGGGGGTAATGGTCATGGTGGGGGGCACTTGTGGAGAGAGTCACTGGGTGTTATATGGAAACCAATTTGACAATAAACTATCATTTAAAAAAATCTCTCCAAAAACAAGAGTCCAGGACCAGATAGCTTTCCAGGTGAATTCTACCAAACATTTAGAGAAGAGTAAACACCAATGGTTCGAATCTGTTCCAAAAAATAGAAATGGACAGGAAACTTCCAAACTTATTCTATGAAGCCAGCATTACCTTCATTCCAAACCAGACAAAGACCCCACTAAAAAGAAGAACTATAGACCTACTTCCTGATGAACATGGATCCAAAAATCCTCAACAAGATACTAGCCTACTGGATCCAACAATACATTAAAAGAACTATTCAGCACAACAAAGTGGGATTTATCCTGGGATGCAGGCCTGGTTCAATATCTGCAAATCAATAAATGTGATACATCACATCAATAAAATAAAGGACAAGAACCTCATGATCCTCTCAATTGATGCATAAAAAGCATTTGACAGTCTAGAGCATCCTTTCTTCCTAAACCTTCAAGAAAGAATGGGTAGAAGGAATGTACCTCAAGATCATAAAGGCCTAAAACAAAAAACCCACAGCTGGGGTGCCTGGGTGGCTCAGTCGGTTAAGCGTCCAGCTTTGGCTCAGGTCATGGTCTCACGGTTCATGGGTTTGAGCCCCACATCACGCTCTATGCTGACAGCTAGCTCAGAGCCTGGAGCCTGTTTCTGATTCTGTGTCTGCCTCTCTCTCTGACCCTCCCCTGCTCGTGCTGTCTCTCTCTGTCTCTCAAAAATAAATTTAAAAAAAACCACAGCTAATATCATCATCAATAGGGAAAAACTGAAATCTTCCCCCCTAAGGTCAGAAACATGACAGGGATGTCCACTCTCACCGCTATTATTCAACGTAGTATTAGAAGTCCTAGCCTCAGCAATCAGATGATAGAAAGAAATAAAACATCCAAATTGACAAGGAGCAAGTCAATCTCTCACTCTTTGCAGATGACAGTGATACTCAACATGGAAAACCAAAAAGACTCCACCAAACTACTAGAACTGATATATGAATTCAGCAAAGTTGCAGGATATAAAGTCATCATAAAGAAATCAGTTACATTTCTATATACCAATAATGAAGCAGCAGAAAGAGAAATCAAGGAATCGATCCCATCACAACTGCACCAAAAACATAAAATACCTAGGAATAAACCCAATCAAAGAGGTAAAAGATCTGCTGAAAACTATAGAAAGTTAATGAAAGAAGTTGAGAAAAACACAAAAAATGGAAACATTACACGATCATGTATTGGAAGAACAAATATTGCTAAAATGCTTATGCTACCTAAGGCAGCCTACACATTCAATGGAATCCCTATCAAAATAGTACCAGCATTCTGCACAGAGCTCAAATAAACAATTTTAAAATGTGTATGGGACCACAAAAGACCCCAAGTAGCCAACGTAATGTTGAAAAAGAAAACCAAAGCTGGAGGCATCACAATTTCAGACTTCAAGCTGTATTACAAAGCAGTAATCAAGATAGTATGGTACAGGCATAAAAACAAACACATAAATCAATAGAACAGAAAAAGAGAACCCAGAAATGGACCAACAAATCTATGGCCAACTAATCTTTGACAAAGCAGGAATTAGTATCCAATACAAAAAACACAGTCTTTTTAGCAAATGGTGTTGTGAAAAATGGACAGTGATATGCAGAAGAATGAGCCTGGACCACTTTCTTACACCACACACAAAAAATAAACTCAAAATTGATGAAAAACCTAAACTTAAGACAGGAAGCCATCAAAATCCTAGAGGAGAAAATAGGCAACAACCTCTTTCACCTCAGTCACAGCAACTTCGTACTTTACATCTCCCAAAGGCAAGGAAAACCAAAGCAAAAATGAACTATTGGCACCTCATCAAGAGAAAACACTTCTGCATGGCAAAGGAATCAATCAGCAAAACTAAAAGGCAACTGATAGAATGGGAGAAGATATTTGCAAATTACATATTAGATAAAGGGTTATTATCCAAATCTATAAAGAACTTTTCAAACCCAACACCCTAAAATCAATTAGTCCAGTAAATAAATGAGTGGAAGACATGGATAGACACTTTTCAAAGAAGATATCCAGATGGCTAACAGACACATGAAAAAATGCTCAACATCACTCATAATCAGGGAAACACAAATCAAAACCACTAAGCGGATATCACCTCACACCAGTCAGAAGGACTAAAATTAAAAACTCAAGCAACAACAGCTGTTGGTGAGGGTGCAGAGAAAGGGGATCTCTTTTGCACTGCCGGTGGGAATGCAAACTGGTGCAGCCACTCTGGAAAATAGTATGGAGATTCCTCAAAAAATTAAAAATAGAACTACCCTCTGATCCAGCAATTGCACTACTAGGTGTTTATACAAAAGATACAGAAGTGCTGTTTCAAAGGGGCACATGTATCCCAATGTTTATAGCAGCACTTTCAACAATAGCCAAATTATGGAAAGAACCCAAATGTACATCAGTGGGTGAATGGATGAAGAAGATGTGATTTGTATATACAATGTAATACTACTTGGCAATGAGAAAGAATGAAATCTTGTCATTTACAGAAATGTGGATAGAACTGGAGGGTATTATGCTGAGTGAAATAAGTCAGGCAGAGAAAGACAGATACCATACATTTTCACTCATATGTGGATGTTGAGAAACTTAACAGAAGACCATGAGTGAAGGAATGGGGAAAAATTACAGTACATTTTTAAATCTCCTAAGACTTTTGAAGTCTAGGACAAAAAAAATCCTAATAGAATGAATTTAAAAAGTATGTGAGGCAGTCTCAGTATGCAACAGGGAAGATTCCCTGATCTCATACCTGCTCAGAAGAGCAAATAAAAACAAATTATTCTTCAGTCTCATGCACATCTGTATAAATTGCTGGGAAATTTTTAAATGTGTATGATAAAGGCAGAACTCACCAAAATAAAAGAGGGAAATCATCCCTAGAAAAAAATATAATAAAACACCATAGAATAAAATAATGAGGGATGCCTGGGTGGCTCAGTCAGTTAAGCAACCAACTTTCGATTTCAGCTTAGGTCATGATCTCACTGTTGTGAATTTGAGTCCCACATCAGCCTCTGCACTGACAGTGCAGAGTCTGCTTGGGATTCTCTCCCTCCCTCTCTCTCTGCCCCTCCCACACTTGCACTTGCTTATCTTTTCTCTATTTCTCTCTCTAAATAAATACATAAACTTAAGAAAAGAATACAATAATGCTATATTTTCACATTATCATATCAATAAGGACTAAGAAGGCAGTAAAAAAAATAAAATCATGGTGGGATTAACTTGTACAAATGATTTGCCAGTTTACAAATTTGTGTGTGTGTGTGTGTGTGTGTGTGTATGAAATGCAGTATAAAAATGAATGTGATTCTCAGTTGAAAAGCAACTTATCAGACAAAGGAGATGTGCACTAAAATAGAAAAAAAGAATGTTACACTTGCTCCCAGTGTCTCACTGGAGAACACTCGGGGAGGGAACTGCAGTGCTCATGTCACAGTCCATCATCTTATTGCGATTGTTTTTCCTCATTACAATTCAGGAGACATATTATCCTTTAGTAACACCAGATATGGGAAATATCAGGCTGTGAAATGCATTCTCTCATCAGTTCTCAAGAGTATGTTCTGCTGATGTGGGTCATTTTGTTTCCATTCTCCTGCCCTACTCCACATTCACCCCTTTTAAAGCTTCTGCAAAAACAGAGAGGCAATCTTCCAAGAGAAAGGATTTGTTCGGACTAAGGTTAATGATAAATTTCATTTCATTTCCTTCTTACCACGTTTAAACAATGGTGTACTTAGACAAAGAACCATCATCTATGCTTTGTAGCATCAAATGACTGAATGCAGTAAGAGAGATTGATTCCTCTGACACAAACTATGTAAATGATACTGACTGGAAATATCAAACACACTTGTTAGGTAAGGGAGCAAAGTATGGTGTCCCTTGTAATTATTTAGATATGACATAACACAGGAAAGTCTAGTTATAAATTAGCACATATATTATTACTTTGTGTACAAAAAGATAGATACTTGGGGTGCCTGGGTGGCTCAGTCCATTGGGTCTTTTTTTCTTATTCTGGCTCAGGTCATGATCTAACTGTTTGTGGGATCGAGTCCTGCATAGGTCTCTATGCTGACAGTATAAAGTCTGCTTGGGATTCTCTGTTTACCTCTCTCTCTGCCCACCTCTCTCTCTGCCCCTCCCCTACTTGCACTCTCTCTCTCACAAATAAACAAATAAACATTTTTTTAAAGTTAGATGCTTGAGAAAAATGTTATTAGTTAAAATAAAAATAAACAGAATATACAAAACAAAAAAAATTGGCATTCCATGTACTAAATGCCATCAAAGAAAGGATATAATGGGAAATGACATCTCACAAGAGCAGAATTTTACAATAATAATAAAGAGAATAGGCATCAGGGGCACCTGGGTGGCTCAGTCGGTTAAGCGTCCAACTTCAGTTCAAGTCATGACCTCATGGTTTGTGAGTTTGATCCCTGCATAAGTTTCTGTGCTGACAGCTCAGAGTCCTGAGTCTGCTGCAGATTCTGTCTCCCTTTCTCTCTGACCCTCCCCCATGCTTTCTCTCTCTCCCTCTCACTCCCTCTCTCTCTCTCTGTTTTTCTCTCTCTCCCTATGTCAAAAATAAACATTAAAAATTTTTAGGCAAAATAAAATTAAACTTAAAAAGTGAACAGCCATCAATTGAAAAAAAGTTGAATGCTTAGTACTGATGCACATGTGGAGATAGAGCAATTACCATATGTGTTCAATGTTGACACAAAACTCAAAATTTTAGTGTAAGAATGCATATTTCCACACAACTAGATGCTCAGTATACACAGTACACATTTTAAAGACAAGAGATCTCAAGACAATGTCTCTATTTAAGATTTTCAAATATATAACATTCACTGATATATTGACACACACACTGGGCCCTATCCAGTTCCTGAATGAATCATGAGAAAGTGTGGACAGGATTTCGACAGCCTCAGTGCCAGGACTGAATCACTACTGCTTTCATGATGCTTCCCTCTCATAGGGCTGAGCTGACCTCAGATATAGGAGAACAGGCCCCCGATGACAATAAAGGACTAGCAAGTGACGGGATGCAGCCATCACTAGACAGGAAATGAGAGAGCTGATGGACACTGACGCTGCTGCAGGGCAGGTTCCATGGAAGAGGAGGGTGAAGGAGGAATTCCACTGTGTGTTGTTTATTCAGGGAATGCGCTCGGGAGAAACGGGGTGAGGGAAGGAAGATGGAGCAGAGAATGCTGCTAAGCAAGGATGTGGTCTCCAGTGGAACAGAGCAGGAGCCTGATCCCACGGGAAGCTGGGCAGAACTCTCCAGTAGAACCATCCATGTGTGATGGTAGACATACTCTGTCCTCACTGCCCAATACTACACCACTCTGCACCTGTCACTACCTGAACATTTAAAATGTCCTAGCTAAGAAACTGAAGTTTACATTTTATTTAACTTTAAATTTTTTAAATGTTTTATTTATTTTTGATACAGAGAGACAGAGCATGAGAGGGGGAGAGGCAGAGAGAGAAGGAGACACAGAACCGGAAGCAGGCTCCAGGCTCTGAGCTAGCTGTCTGCACAGAGCCTGACGCGGGGCTCAAACTCACAAACATGAGATCTGACCTGAGCCGAAGCCGGAGACTTAACCGACTGAGCCACCCAGGCGCCCCTTAACTTTAATGATTTAAATGTAAATAGCTTCCTCTGCCTACTTACTAAAGCATTAGACAGTCCCTGCTCTGGAGCATGAATTGCACCAGATTCAGTCCTGCCTTGGCATTGGCAGCCATTTGTACATCCCACGAGTCTGTCACTGGCTGTGAGCTGCCCCCACCCTGTTCCCCAGACCACCTGGCAACGTGGCTCCCTTCAGCTGACGGCAATGCTCTCAAGAAGGGAATGGCTGGGAACCTCGGAGCCCAACTCGTAACAAATAGGGTTTGGATTGGAGCACCAGCAGGTGAAGAGGGTCTGAGCAGGTCCCCAACAGTGTTCTTACCAGAGTCCATTCATGATCGTGTGCAAGGATGGAAGGATGGGACCTAGTGTACTCACACATCTCCTCAGTGCAATCACACAGCCCCACACACACACACTCACACGCATACACATTACCTCAATGCAACCACACACTCGGATGCATACATGCACACACAGGCATACATGCATACACACATGTACACACACATATACACACACAACTTTTCTTTGCCTAATTCATCACTGAGGTTTTCTCCTACCCTTTTCTTCTTCAGGCTAGTATATGTACTCAATTGAAGGATTATCATGTCTTATTAACAATAAAGTCAGGGGCACCTGTGTGGCTCAGTAGGTTAAGCAACCGGCTTCAGCTTAGGTCATGATCCCATGATCCGTGGGTTCGAGCCCTGTCATGAGGCTCTGTGCTGACAGCTAGCTCAGACCTTGGAACCTGCTTCAGATTCTGGATATCCCTCTCTCTCTGACCCTCTTCTGCTCACGCTCTGTCTCTGTCTCTCAAAAATAAAAATTTTAAAAAACATTAAAAATGTAAAAAAATAATAAAGTCAAATAAAGATGCAGTGACAAAATATTCACTAAATGTAACTTCCCTGTTGTAATTTTCAACATAGTATTTTTAAAACTCAATGTATATTTTAAATATTTGGTAACTCCTGAGGAACAAAATGAACAAATAATATAAATATTGGCACTGTGTTTAAGCATAGAGGACAAATATGTAATATCACAGATAATAAGGAACCAAAAGAGGGAACAAAAGGATATATTCTAATATTTTTATACATATGCATAGTCTATTGTTCTATTACTGAAGGGAATATTTTATTACCACTAAATATAAATGTTTAAACTGTTTTCCACATGTGCATACAGAGGTATAATGAACATACTACAGTAGAATGAAATGTCTAGGAACAACTTGTTGCTATTGTCTTTAATCAATAATTAAGTTTAGTGCTTCTATTTGGTAAATCTCCACAATCTGTTACTTTAGACAATTAACTATATATGTAAATCAATACAAACTTTTTGTTTCAAGAACAATTGCAACTGAAAATAAACTAACTGGTCAATTCCTAAAGCTACACAGAGACTGAATTCCATATCACTCACCTCTATTCACCTTCTCTGTGGATTCAAAGCCAATTCTCTACTTCATTCCAAGTTACTCCCTAAATACAGGCCTGGGGATAGAAATGCGGAATGTAGAATTCTGTTTGCAGTAAATGCAAAGGGTGACTATACCAACACTGGGCTACCCATACATTTTTCATAAGCAAAAGGGCACTTTCTCAGGATGACTTCACAGGTCTTCATGTGGCACCAGAGATCTGCACTTTGTCTCTAGGAGGTGGAAGAGGAGGGCAGTCACAAACTCTCAGTATGGTGTCCTGAGTACGATGACCTGCCTGTGTGACAGGGACACCCTTATGAGCGGGAGAGAGGCTGCTGTGACTCTGAGCTGTAGCTGTGCTGGTGCAGAGAACCAAGTCTCTTCCCCTGCTGACGTCTCTGGAGAATGGATGCCCCACACTCTTAATGAGCCGATGTCACTAAGCTGCCCAGAGCTGGCAACCCTCAGGGACAATGACTACGGAGGACAATGCCAGAGGAGACCTAATCTGTCTCTTCTGTTAGTTCACATATCTGACAGAGGACATAAGTCCCTAGATATCCCTAGCTACCTTAGCTCCAATTTGAGCATGGAATATTTTTCCAACTTTTTTTGTCTTCTTCAGTTTCTTTCATAAGCTTTCTATAGTTTGTTGGGTTTTTTTTTTAATTTATTTTTGAGAGACAGAGAGACACAGCACGAGCAGGGGAGGGTCAGAGAGAGAAAGGGAGACATAGAATCCGAAGCAGGCTCCACGTTGAGTTAGCTGTCAGCACAGAGTCCGATGCGGACCTCAAACCCACAAACCGTGAGACCATGACCTGAGCGGAAGCCGGACGTTTAACCGACTGAGCCACCCAGGTGCCCCTCTATAGTTTTCAGCATATAGATTTTTCACCTCTTTGGTTAGGCTGATTCCTAGGTATTTTATGGGTTTGGTGCAATTGTAAATGGGATTGATTCCTTGATTTCGCTTTCTGTTCCTTCATTATTGGTGTATAGAAATTAAACCAATTTCTGTGCATTTTTATCTATTGTAACTTTGTTCAATTCATGGATCAGTTCTAGCAGGGTTGGTTTTTGGTTTTTTTTTTTTTTTTTTTTTTTTTTTTTTTTTTTGGTAATCTTTTGGGTCTTCTGTACCGAAAGAGTATCGTGTCATCTGGGAAGAGTGAAAGACTGATGTCCTACTTGCCAGTATGGATGCCCTTTATTCCTTTGTGTTGTCTGATTGCTGAGGCTAGGACTTCCAATACTATGCTGAATACCAGTGGTGAGAGTGGACATCCTTGCTGTGTTCCTGACCTTAAGGGAAAGCTCTCAGTTTTTCTCCATTGAGGATGATATTAGCAGTGGGTCTTCATATACGCTCTATGATCTTGAGGTGTATGATCCTTCTGTCCCTACTTTCTTGAGGTTTTTATGAAGAAAGGATGCTCTATTCTGTCAAATACTTTTTCTTCATCTATTGAGATTGTCATGTGGTTCTTGTCCTTCCTCTTATTGATGTGATGGATCACATTGATTGTTTTGCAGATACTGAACCAACCCTGCATCAACAGTATGAATCCCCCTTTGCTATGCTGAGTAATTCTTTTAATGTATTGTTGGATCTAGTTGGCAAGTATCTTGTTGAGGATGTTTACATCCATGTGAATCAGGGTAATTGGTCTGTAGTTCTCCCTTTTGGCAGGACTTTGTCTGGTTTGAAATTACATAATGCTGGCTTCATAGAATGAGTTTGGAATTTTCCTTCCACCTGTATTTTTTGGAACAGCTTTAAAAGAGCTGATGTTAACTCTTCTTTAAATGTTTGGTAGAATTCCCTTGGAAAGCCATCCTACCCTGGACTCTTCTTCTGGGGGATATTTTTGATTACTAATTTGATTTCTTTATTGGTTATGGGCCTGTTCAAATTTTCTATTTCTACCTGTTTCCGTTTTGGTAGTTTATAAGTTTCTAGAAATTTGTCCAATTCTTCCGGATTGCCTGGTTTATTGGTATATTGTTTATAATTCTGCAATGTTGGTTGTAATATTTCCTCTTTCATTCTTTATTTTATTTATTTGGGTCCCTTCCTTTTTCATTTTGATCTAACTGGCCAGAGGTTTATCAGCTCCTGCTTCCATTGATCTGTTCTAATCTTTTTTTTTTTCTTTCAGTAGCATTGATTTCTGCTCTAATCTTTATTTTTTCCCATCTTCTGCTGGTTCTAGTTTTATTTGCTGTTTTTTCCCCCCAGTTCATTAAGGCGTAAGGTTAGGTTGTGTATCTGAGACCTTTCTTCCTTCTTTAGGAAGGCCTGGATTGCCATATATTTCCCTCTTATGATGAGTTTTGCCGCATTCCAGAGGTTTTGGGCTGCCTGTTGTCATTTTCATTAGGTTTCATGTACTTTTTAATTTCTGCATTAACTTGTCCCTTACCCCATTTTTTTCTTTAGTAGGATGTTATTTAATCTCCAAGTTTTTTGTCTTTCCAAATTTTTTCTTGTGGTTGCTTTTGAGTTTCATAGCATTGTGGTCTGAAACTATGCATGGTATCATCTCTATCTCTTTGTACTTTTTAAGGGCAATTTGTGTCTTTTTTAAAAATCTATTCTGGAGAATGTTTCATGTGCACTCAGAAGAATGTGTATTCTGCTGCTTTAGGATGAAATGTTCTGAATGTATCTGTTAAGTGCATTGGTCCAGTGTGTCATTCAAAGCCATTGTTTCCTTGTTAATTTTCTGCTTTGATATGTGTCCATTGCTGTAAGTGGGGTGTTGAAGTCCCCTACTATTATGTTATTATTATCAATGAGTTTCTTTATGTTTGTAATTAATTGAATTATATATTTGGGTTTTCCCACATTGGTGACATAAATGTACACAATTGTTAGATCTCAGTGGATAGACTCCTTAATTATGATATAATGCCCTTCTTCCTATCTCGTTACAGTACTTATTTTAAAATCAGATTGTCTGAAATAAGTATTGCTACTCCAGCTTTCTTTTGGTGACTTTAGCATGATAGATGGTTCTCCATCCCCTTTCTTTCAATCTGAAGGTGTCTTCAAGTCTAAAATGGGTCTCTTGTAAACAGCATATAGATGGATCCTATTTTCTTATCCATTCTATTACCCTACGTCTTTTGATAAGAGCATTTAGCCCATTGGCATTTTTCTAAATGCTTTATTTATTTTTGAGAGGGGGGGACAGCATGAGCAGGGGAGGGTCAGAGAGAGAGGGAGACACAGAATCTAAAGACAGGCTTCAGGCTCTAAGCTAGCTGTCAGCACAGATCCCGACGCAGGGCTCAAACCCATGAACCACAAGATCATGACTTAAGCTGAAGCCGAACTCTCAACCAACTGAGCCACCCAGGCGCCCCTCCACTGGCATTTAGAGTGAGTGTGGAAAGATATAAATTTAGTGCCATTGTGTTGCCTGTAGCATTGGAATTTCTGGTGGTATTCTCTGGTACCTTTCTAGTCTATGCTGCTTTTGGTCCTTTTTGTTTTGTTTTGTGTTTTCTCCCCTCAGTCTCCCTTAAAACCGGAAGGGGACTTTTAAGAGTCCCCCTTAAAATCATAAGGGTGTTTAGTGGTCACAAACTCAGTTGGTTTTTGTTTCTCTGGAGAACTTTTTATCTCCCTTTCTATCTTGAATGAGAGCCTTCCTGGATAAAGAATTCTTGGCTGCATATATTTCTGATTCAGCACATTGAATATATCCTGCCACTCCTTTCTGACCTGACAACTTTCTGTGGATAGGTCTGCTGGGAACCTGATCTGTCTTCCCTTGTAGGTTAAGGACTTTTTTTTCCCTTGCTGCTTTCAGGGTTTTTTCCTTACCTGAGTATTTTGTGAATTTCACTATGAAATGTATTACTGATGGTTGGTTTTTATTTAATCTAATGTGAGTTCTCTGTGTTTCCTGGGTTTTAATGTCTGTGCCTCTCCCTATCTTAGGAAATTTTCCATTATGATATGGTCACATTTATTTTCTACCCCTTTTTCTCTCTTTCTATCTGTTTTTCTCTTACAAAGCAGTAATTATCAAGACTCTATGGTACTTGCACTAAAACAGATACACAGATCAGTGGAACAGAATAGAGAAACCAGAAATTGGCCCACAAACATATGGCCAACTAATCTTTGACAAAGCAGGAAGGAATATCCAATGGAATAAAACAGTCTTTTCAGCACATGGTGTTAGGAAAACTAACACTTTTGTGACATGCAAAAAGAAAAGAACCTAGACCACTCTCTTACACCATAGACAAAAATAAACTCAAAGTGGATGGAAGACAAGAAGCCAACAAAATCCTAGAAGAGAAAGAAGGAAAAAATCTCTTTGACCTTGGCTGTAGTGACTTCTTACTCAATATGTCTCTGAAGGCAAGGGAAACAAAAGTAAAAATGAACTATTGGACCCTCAAGATAAAAACCTTCTGCACAGTGAAAGAAACACTTGGCAAAACTGAAAGGAAACCTATCAAAATGGGAGGAGATATTTGCAAATGATGGATAAGGGGTTACTATCCAAAATCTGTAAATAATTCATCAAATTCAAAACCCAAAAACTAAATAATCTAGTGAATAAATGGGAAAAGACATGAATAGACACTTTTCCAAAGACATCCAGATAAGTAACAGACACAGGAAAAGATGCTCAACATCATTCATCATCAGGGAACTACAAATCAAACCATAATGAGATACCACTTCACGACTGTCAGAATGACTAACATTAATGACTCAGGCAAAAACAGATGTTGGCAAGGATGCAGAGAGGAACTGTAACCCTTTTGCACTGCTGGTGGGAAGGAAAATTGGTGCATCCACTCTGGAAACCAATATGGAGGCTCCTCAAAAAATTAAAAATAGAACTACCCTAGGGCCCAGAAATTGCACGATTAGATATTTATTCAAAGGATACAAATAGGCTGATTCAAAGGGGCACATGCATCCCAATGTTTATAGCAGCACCATCAACAATAGCCAAAATATGGAAAGAGCCCAAATGTCCATTGAGAGATGCATGGATAGAGAAGATGTAGAATATATATACAATGAAATATTACTCAGCGATCAAAAAAATTAAATCATTCCACTTGCAACAACACAAATTGAACTAGACTGTGTTATACTAAGTGAAATTAGTCAAAGAAAAACATCACATGACTTCACTCATATGTTAAATTTAAGACACAAAACAGGTAAATATAAAGAAGGGAAGCAAAAATAAGATAAAAACAGGGAGGGGGACAAAACATAAAAGACTCTTGAATACAGAGAACAAACTGAGGCTCCTGGAGGGATTGTGTGTGGGAGGATGGGCTAACTGGGCAAGGGGCATTAAGGAGGACCTTGCTTGTTGGGATGAGTATTGGGTGTTATACATGGGGGATGAATCACTGGAATCTACTCCTGAAATCATTATTGCACTATATGTTAACTAACTTGGATATGAATTCTACAGATCCATGACCACACACCACTAGGCAATCTCTGAGTGTATTCGTTTTCATCGGGACCAGCAGTCATGTACTTTCATCTGCCAGACCTTCACTTTCCCATCCATATGCCAATCTCTTCACTTCATGTAACTGTAGTCGTTCTTCAAAGACCATCTGGCTTCTTCCAAGTTAGTTGGAATCTGTAATCTTTATTCTTCAATGGAAGAAGATGCCATATTCTTACCCTAACGCTCATTCAAATGTTACTAAGAAGAATTGAGATTCGTCTCTTTACTCCTGATTCCGTAGACCCACAAAAGTGGTGGTGCTGCCTGCAGAACTGGTGTCTATGAGTGAGATTGCTCTTTCCTTAGAGTATGTTCTAGACGGAAGAGAAATATGAACTCCAGATTAGCTGATTACCACTTCGCTTGAGAAGAAAAGGCTGTAACTATTGTCTCTTCCAGTTCAAACCAAATGCTCAGTGCCAGGTCTCACAAGCATTAAATCTGTGTTTATGTTTCAGATCTGTAAGTGTAACAAACGGGTATACAGGAAAAAGACGTTCATTGGCTATTCATGCCAGAGAAGGGGAATCTGTTGTTCCGGTAACTGTGGGCTTCTGCTCTCTATCTATACAACAATAAGAATAACAGAAATCACAACTTTATCAATAAGAATCTTAGTAAGTATCATGACTACTACGCACCTCATTTTATGAACCTGGAATAGGATAGAATTGATACCAGCATGGTGGATTACCACTGCATGCAAGAATTTATTTATAATAAAGAATTGCTGTAATTTGACAGGCATAATTACTTTACATTACTATTGGGTTGAATACTGTTTTGAAACCCTAAACCCCAGTTCAGGGTAATGGGACTTTATGTGAAAACAAGGTTTCTGCAAATATATTCAAGTTCAAATGAGGTTACATTCAATCAGAGTGTGCTCTAACAATATGAGTGGTATTTCTAGAGGTCAAACAGAAGAGACAGACGAGAGAGAATGCACGTGTCTACAGATCAATAGGTGAAGTCCTGCAGCTGTAACTCAAGCAACCCTCAAAACTGCCAGCAAACAAGTCACCAGAAAGGATGTATATTCTCCCTGACAGCCTTCTAGGCCCTGCCAATAAATTCATTTTGGACTTGTAATCTCCTGATCTGTGAGACAAAAAGGTCCTGCTGTCCTGAGGACCCAGTCAGTGGTCCTTTGCTCTGCAAGACTAGGAAAATAATACAACATATTGAAATTCATATTAAAATGTCTAAGTCAAAAAAAGGGCCAAGACGGCAGAACAGCATGGACTTTTATTTCTTGTTTTTGTTTTTGTTTTTTGTGTCCCTCACCCATGAAATGCAGCCAGATCAATACTAAACCATCTTGACACCTAGAAAACTGATTGGAGCATTCACATAACAATCTGCACAACCTGAACGACAGAATGTGGCAGGTACAAAGCACAGAGAGGTGAACTGGGGGAGAGAGAAGCCATGGAGGGCAGGGAACTGTTTTTGCTTGTGGAGAGAGAACAGAGATCAGGGGAGAGTATGGGAAAAGCTTCCCCTCCCCAAAAGCAGCTGGAGAGAAAAAGAAAGAGTGGAAACAGCCATAAGGGATTGAACAAAAAAGAGAAAGGAGAAAGTAGATGGTTTAAATTCCATCAAGACTCTATAAACAGTGGAGCCCAAAGTCTGAAGCTCTGCAGCTCGATATTTGGTAGAGCTCTGGTGGGAAGGGTGAATCCCTGGGGCCAGAGAGTGAGGTCTTGCAGGTCCTTAGGCCACATGGGGAGAAGGAGTTCTGCTGCTGGGACGACATTTGGTAGAGGCTGTGTGGCCTCCCCACAGGCAAAGGTCCCAGGGACCCCAGAGAAAGGCCACATTTTCTGGTGTTGGTTTCTAGGATATTAAGTGTGAAGCCTGGCATGAGATGTGTGCTGTGAGTTGCCATGATTCCTGAAACGCTGCTGCTACACGATCCTGTGAACTTTTTCAGGGACGAGCTGGCACCCAGCCACAGTCTATGGGCATGGGCAGTGGCATGGTCTTGCAAACATTCTTGGGGGTGGGCCAGCACCTAACCATTACTCAGCGAGACCCTCCCCCAGAGATTTTGAGCAGGTCAAATCCACAGTCCCTCAGAAGTGAAGGTTTGGGAAACACAGTCCCATTTCAGTTAAACTTCAGCAGGGAGGTGCCGCCTGCCAGTCTGATGGCTTGGTCACAAACAATGTAGAAGCAGAATATGGATAGAAGACAGAGACAAAGGAGGGTGCTAGACTGCCTGTCAGGGATGGCACAGAATTCCAATTCTAAAGAGTGGGAAGCTGGGTGATGCCATTTTCATCCCTTCTGTGCATGTGCTACACACCTACACACGCCAGAATACTCTACCCCTGTAACCTAAGCAATGACATCTAGTGGAGAATGGATCCGTTACACTACACCCTGTTTAGCTGGCCAACTGTGCTCTTGGGAGACACCACCAGTCTCTCTGCCTACTTATGTTACACATTCTAAAGGGTTTCATAGTTTGATTCTCGGGAAAACCAGAGGTAATTTCTTTTTTTTTTTTTACTTTATTTTATTTTTTTATAATAGTTTATTGTCAAATTAGTTTCCATATAACACCACGTGCTTCTCCCCACAAGT
>PISW01013475.1:0-26097 GCA_004023785.1 Mungos mungo
CCCATGGGCCCCAGGCCTGGGCTGGGAAGGGTTAAGCCTGAGCAGCCCTTTCTGGTTGGTGTTTAACTTGCAGTTTCTAAAGGCCATCAGGAGCTCCACAGAGCAAACGTTTTCCCTCTTAATGACACTGCAGCAGATTGGGGGGGGGGGCATCTCTCAGAGAGCATTAAAGAGATGCCATCCATTACCCAGAATGGTCTGGCCTGGCGGCTGGAATAACTTTCCCAGAGCCCAGGGCTCTGAGGGGTGCGGCGTGGATGCCCAGCTACGGGGCTGAGAGGACACTGACACGGGCCGGGGTTTAGCTGAATGTGAGAAAGACCTCTTGCTCCCACCACGCACCTCTGCACACTTTACTGTTCTCAAAGTTCGCTCACCTGAGGCCCTCTCCCCTTTGGATTCACATCAGCACAGGTTTCTGGGGGCAATGATAACCCCAGGTGGAGACAACTCTAAAATCTTCCCTCCTCAGTTAGGCATGTGGTTCAAAGGCAGATGGTGCCCAGAATATGCACTTGACTTGTGGTTTGGAGAGCGGGTTCAATTCTGCCTCTGTGACCTTGACAAATGACTTTCCTGACAAGGACCCAAAATATCACTGCCTGAACACCTACTGTGCGTCCATCTTACCCCAGCCACATTCCATCTGC
Organism: Mungos mungo; assembly: GCA_004023785.1. Classification (NCBI taxonomy): domain Eukaryota; kingdom Metazoa; phylum Chordata; class Mammalia; order Carnivora; family Herpestidae; genus Mungos; species Mungos mungo. The sequence goes on from PISW01013475.1 coordinate 651, forward strand.
CCTGTCCTCTGAGGCAGGTGCCTCTGTCCTTATTTTATACACAAGAGGGCTGAGGCTCAAGAGATCAGACCACTCAAGCTTCCCCAGCAGCAGAGCTGGGATTTGAACCCAGGTATGTTTCCTCATGTTCCTTTTTACTATACTATACATGCTCTCTGAGCCTCAGTTTCCTCATCTGTAGAACGGGACGGACAACACAAGCCCTGCATAGCCCACGGGATAGTTGAATAGCACCAGTGAAATGGAGAGTGGGAAATGTGCGGGGTACACGGGAGAAGGTGCTGGACACCTGTGTACCTCCACCCCACCCCCACACATGTGGTTGCCTACTCAGGAGACACCAGTCACTTACTACCCAGGGATGAGAAGTTACATAAGGAGCTTTTCTAAAGCAAGCTTCTGTTCTTTAAACAATTTTTTAAATGTTTTTTTAATTTATTTTTGAGAGACAGAGAGAGATAGTGTGAGCAGGGGAGGGTCAGAGAGAGAGGGAGACACAGAATCTGAAGCAGGCTCCAGGCTCTGAGCTAGCTGTCAGCACAGAGCCTGACGCAGGACCTGAACCCGCAAACTGTGAGATCAATGACTTGAGCTGAAGTCGGACATTTAACCGACTGAGCCACCCAGGTGCCCCTTAGGTCTTTTAAAATGTTTTTTCATGTTTAAAAAAATTTTTTATTATTTTTGAGAGACAGACAGAGACAGCACCAGCAGGTGAGGGTCAGAGAGAGACGGAGACACAGAACCCAAAAAACTGTCAGCACAGAGCCCGACGCGGAGCCTGAACCCACGAACCGTGAGATCACGACCTGAGCCAAAGTTGGACGCTTGACCGACTGAGCCACCCAGGCGCACTTAGCTTCCATTCTTTAAACTACCATGTGCCTCACTCTCCCCAGGAAGAGTGAGGGACGCAAATCATGAGAGACTATTGAATACTGAAAAGGAAACTGGACTGAAGGGGGAGGGGGAGGGAGGGAAGGGGGTGATGGTCATGGGGGCACTTGTGGGGAGAAGCACTGGGTGTTATATGGAAACCTATTTGACAAGAAACTATTATTTAAAAAAAAGAAAAAAAGAAACTACCTTGTGATTGATAATGTCCAAGGTTTGGAAACATGGCCCAAGAGGGAATTAGTTTTGTGAAACAGCGCATGACCTTGTGATAACTATTACGTGACCTTGTGATGGACGACGAGGCAACCAGCAAAGGTTGTGGTTGTGAAGCACATTTTGTGACGCAGGGTCTCGCCGTGCAGAACGGACACCTGCACTTACCACACGATCCCCAGAGAGGCCTCTGAGTCAGAGGACGGTGGTTTCAGTTTCTTCTGCTTACTTTTCTGCACGGAATCAATCTATTTTGGAACCAAATGAATCAAATATAGCTCACATTCTCCTGTGTCTAGGATGGGGGACCGTGGAGCAGAATTTAAGCTTTGCTCTGCTTCTTGAGTCATCGCCATCACCCTCCGAGTTCTAACCCCAGGCTCCCCCCACCCCCACCCCCTCCCTTCATCCCACACTCAAAGCCCTGCCTGGTCTCTCCTGCAGTTCTTGCATCTGCTTTCCAGCATTTTCCGGTCTCCTGGCTGCCAGATGTTTCCCCCTGCTGGTGGCAGTGTGTCTGCTCCAGCAGAGCAGAGACCCTCCCAGTATCCTGCCTCTGACGCCCTGTGCGTGGGAAACCAGGTCACCAGGCATGTCAGAACTGTGTCCGGGTTATAGCCCCTGATCCCCGAGGGAGGACACACAGGGAGCATCTTTGACGTCAAAGACAAAAAAAAACTTGTGTTTTCGGACATGGCTCATGTAACTTGCACTTTGGTAATTCCAGGGCTTTTTGAATTTTCTTGTTGCATTCTGGATAGGCGAAGCTGCCGGCTCTGGATAAGTGAGATGCGGCCAAGTGTAAATATGCAGGTGTAGCAATCCTGGCAAATTTACTTATTCAACTAGCTAATATGTATTTGGAGTCCTACTCGGTGCCAGGAGCCGTTCTAAGATCCTGGAGACAGAGGAGAAAAGGAAGACCAAGGGTCCCCTGGAGGAAGGCAATAATGGGTAAACAGATGAAATAAAGGGATGTTTCAGAGAGCGATCATGACTACAAAGAACGAAAACAGTGATGAATGATGTAGCAGAGAAGGACTGGGTGGGTTGGGGGCAGTCAAGCTCCAGAAAGCCAGTCCTGATGCACGGGCATTGTTAGCCTGCTCTGTCTGTGACAGGCTGGATGGCAGGGCAGGCCGCTGGGTGCAGCTGCACCCACACAAGCTCGGGGAGCAGACACTGTGGGGCTGGCACTCAACAGTCCAGCCACCCGGGTGGCAAGAGGGGATTCACAGGAGTCCCCGCAGAAGTACCAGGGCCGAAGCTCTTCACCTTGATTGGTCCAGATTTGGTCACATGACCCACTCCTTAACCAATCACTGGGCTGAGGCTGCAGCGTTCCGATGGGTCAGGCTTGGTCAAGTGCCCCTTGCGAAAGCCAATTGTGGGATAGTCTGGTTACGGGTCCTTTGAGCTAAGGGGGTATGCCGTGACAGAACACGGGACCCTCAGGAATACAGCCCCTCTAATTCCCTCTCTCTTTCTGCATCGTTCCCTTTGTTCCCGATGTTCCCTTTTTTATTCCGTCATTCCCCTGGCATATAGAATATAGATATTTCTCTCATTTAGAAGAGAAATGAGCCCTTCTTGACCCTTGGCCCCTCATTCTTTTCCGTTCATTCCAGTTGGGGACCTCTCCACCTCTCTTGGCCTTGATTGGGGTTGTGTCCACACCTGTTCTCTTAAACAGGTCTTGTCAAGGTGGCGGGTGTCCTCCTCACCAAATGCAGCAGGCGAGCCTCACTCCTCACTCACCTTGCACACACCCGAGTGCTCCTGGACCTATTGATGCTCCTCCCCACTCCCTCTCAGTGTCCCTCCTACCTCAGTGGCCTCTGTTCCGCCTCTCCTCCTGATCTCCCCTCTTTTCGCAGTCTCCAGATGTTGAGAGGCGGTGAGGGTGGGTCTCAGAAAGATCCACAAAGCTCTAAGCAGTCTGAACCCTAACGAACCATCTGTTCCTACTCTCAGCCCGATACCTCTGCTCCAGCCACACTCCCACCCCAGAGCCTTTGCGTTTGCTGGTCCATCCCACTGAGATATTCTTCCCCGAAATTTCAGTGTGGCTCACTCTTTCCTGTATGTGTTCATAGCACCCCCTTTCCTGACCTCTCTAAAACTGTGGCCTCCTTATTTCTGCACTCCACCTCCTCCCTCCCTCCTTGTTTCTTACCCTCCATGACTCGTATCATCACCTTGCACTCTATGTATTTGATCTATTGGTACCATGTCTGACCCTTCCACTGAATATAGGAGCAGAGACATTCTCTTTTTGTTCACTGCTGACTCCCAGCACTTAGGAGAGTGCTCAGAACACAGTAGGTGCTCAATGGTATCAGTTAAGTGCATGTTATGAATACCCGAAATAGTTATCTTCCCTTTCAAGGAGCTAGAAACACAAAGTTGAGGAGGACAAGCAGGACTGATTCTAAGAGGGGTGGCCTGGAGATGGGACAGGCCTGGAGAAGAGATCATGAGCCAGTAAGAGCCAGACATTGCAGGAGAAGCAGGCAGGGGAGCGTTAGGAGGAGCACCAAGCTTGGCGTGCAGGCAGTGGGATCTGGGTAACCCTACCGAGGGGGACGAGACAGGAGTTGCATTTGGTGAGCACCTATTTTGCACGGTGTTCCTTAGCCTTCACTGTAAACTCTAAGGTGGAAATTATTAGTCATTATGCAGCTGAACTAATGGAGGCTCAGAGAGAGAAAGGAACCAAAAGGCCAAACTCTTGGCTTATACATAACACCACGTTGATTTATTTCTTGTCTTGATTGAGTTGGGTTTAAGGTGACTTTCAAAATAATATGTTAGGCTTATGAATGTTGACACTGGCAGAGAAGCTTGTGTTGGACCACTTATAAACTCTAGACAAAATGTTTTTAAAAATGCAAAGACTATTGTTTGAAGGGAATGAAGAGAAACCAACACTTGGCAGAAACGGAAGATGTTGTGACCATCAGTAGAAGAGAACCATGGCTGGGGACTCTGCACTTTGATGCTTTCCCTTCCGAGGGCATCCACTGTCCACGAAAGAAAGATACAGTCCTAGTGATTTAAGAAATTGGAAGACACAGTATGGGCCTGCTAAGTGGCTGGAAGCTGAAAGGAAGATGCCGGAAAGGATGGACCACAGAGGAAAATTTCCCAATTCTGTGTATAAACTCCCTTCAAATCCTTGAACGTGAATGTGAAGGCCAGACTTCCAAGAATCCAAAGAACAGCTGGAAAGATGGAATTGCTGAGCAGAGATGTCAGAACCTTCCCGGTTCAGGGGAAACACAAGTCGGAGTCTGACTTCTGCTAAAGTAACGGCGTCCCAGTACATCCCTGGAAAGGCCACGCACTAGGGATAAAGACCACATCTCCTGATAGAAGGATTCATCCTTAAATCAACACATGAAAACAATAATAAATAACTAGACATGTGAGAAAAGAGGAAAATGGAACCCAAAGTCAAGGGAAAAATCAGCCAGTGAAAAAGACCCACAAATAACTTAGACATTGGAATTAGCAGACAAGGACTTTGCAGTAACTGTAATGAATATGTTAGCCTATGCAGATGACTAGCTTGAATAAAATGGCCAAAGCTTAAAAAGTTTCAACAACCAAAAGAAGTCACATGGGGTTATCACCCAAAGGATAAGATAAATATCCGTGAGTGTATGACATGGATAAATGACATAAATAAATGGTTGGATGAAATAATGAATTGTGGAGAAGAGGCAAATCTCTTGGGCAGGAGAGTTCCACAAAATGTATGTAGATACTCTCCAACTTCAGGGAGGTGGAGCATAGCTCTCCATTCCTTAAGTGTGGGCTGCTCATAGTGAGGCCCTTCCAAAGAGTACGGTATGGAAAGAGTGGGGGAAAGAATAACATAACAGTGGAGAAACCTGACAGACAGAGAAACCTGCCTCAGCCAGGCAATGAAGGTCGACCACATTAGTTGTAGGTAATGTTGATGGTTGTGCTCTTCATATGATATAAGTAGCATTTACCTTGTGATCTTCCTCCCTCAAGCCCATACCCCCAGTCTAATCCTTAGAAAAACATCAGGACAGTTCCAATAAAAGGCCATGTAACAATTAACTTGACCAGCACTCTTCAAAATTGTCATAGTCACCAAAACCAAAGAAAGTCTAAGAAACTGTCATAGCCAAGAAAAGCCCAAGGGGACCTGACAGCTAAATGTTCTGTGGCATTCCAGGTGGGATCCTGCAATAAAAAAGGAACATGAGGCAAAATTAAGGAACTCTGAATAATCTCGGACTTTAGTTAGTAATTATGTGTAACTATCAGCTCATTTATAATAACAAATGCACCATATGAATGTAAGAGGTTAATAATAGAGGAAGCTGTGTGTATAAAAACCATTGAAGAAAAAGAGAGCCTCCATGACCTTTGAGAGGAGAAAAGGCAAATATTGGGACTGAAAGGCAAATGTTTGAGTAAATATTAGAAAAATAATTTCAAAAGTTGATAAAAGACAGTGACCATTTAGATCAGGAAGCTCAGTAAATCCCAAGCAGGATACTTACAAAGAAAATCATGTCTGACCCAGAGTAGTCAAACTACTGCAATCCAGAGATTAGGAAGAGATTGTAAGGGTACTCAGAGGTGTGGGGGAGATACATATTAATATTAAGGAACAAGAATAATAATGAAAGCTGCTTTTATATCAGATCAACGAAAGCCTCAAGGCAATATAACATCTTTAAAGTTTCTGTAAGGAAAAATTACTTTTAACCTAGAATATTAATTCTCCAGCAGAAAAAAAAATTTTAATTTAGGCGAATTAAAAACATATTAAGATAAATGAAAGATGATAATACTGTTGCCAGCAGATCCACATGACACAATATTTTAAATGAAGTTCTTCAGTTTAAAAGGAAATAACATCTGATAAAATTTCAGGTCTGTAGAACATAAAGAGAAGTGCCAGAAATGATAAATATAAAAAAGATTTGTCTCTTCAGTTCTGTAAAAGTTAGCTAATGGCTTAGAGAACAAATAAGGATCATGAATTGTGGAGTTTACAACATGGGCAGAAATAAAACATATGACAATAACTGCCAATGAATGAGAGTGAGTGTAAACAGCATTGTGTTGTTATAAGGTTTGGTGTCATTAAAACAGTGTATTAATTTGAGTTAGACTGAGATAAATTTATGATGCATAGTGACCCTCGAATGGGCAGGTACAAACAGACTTCGGTGAGCCCAAGGGGAAAAGAACATATTGTAATCCGTAGCAGAAATACAAAGAACACACAAAGAAGTTTAATTAGAACATCAATAAAGGAATTAGACTGGAATACTAAGAAACATTTCCAGTTAACTCAAAAGAAGACCACAAAGGAACCAACAACAATGGGCCCGATAGAAAACCAATGGAAAGATGATCAAGTCAACACAGGTACTTATATTTGGAATAAAAGTCAGGGATTCTTAAATTATTAAAATGAGCAAGACCTGATTAGACGATGATTACAAAAGACATACTTGAAATACAAAGATACAGACAGGCTGAGGGCAAAAATGGAAAAAGATGTGCTAAGCCTGAGAAAGTTGGTGTGGCTATAATGTCCCAGAAGCATATTTAAAGGGTCAATTGATCAGTTCTGTGAAGTGAATTGAGCCCTCCCAAATACATACATTGATATGCTCCGATTCCCAATGTGGCTGTACTAGAGTTCGGGCTTATTAGGAGACAAGTGAGGTTAAATGAGGTCATACAGGTGGGGCCCTGATTCAATAGGATTAACATCCTTATGAGAAGAGACACCAAAGAGTTCACTGTCTTTCCTCCACGTGAAGAAACTAAGATGAAGGCTGTCTGCAAGAAAACCCCCTTTCACTAGGTGCCAAATTGTCCAGCACCTTGATCTTGGCCTTCCCAGTCCCTAGAACTGTAACAAATAAATTTGGGGGGTTTAAACCATCCACTTTATGATGTTTTGCTATCTCAAGCTGTGCTAAGACAGCATAAGAAAAATAACAGGAAACATAAAGTACCAATATCAAGAATGGTAGCAGAGGGTCACTATAGATTAAAATGATAATAAGGGAATATTATGAACTTTATGCCAATAAATTCAGTAACTTAGACAAACTCAGAATATGTTTTGAAATATATAATTTGCCAAAGCTTACAGAAGAAGAAATAGAAACTCCGAATAGCCCTATATCTACTATTTAAATTGAATTCATATCTAAAAATCTTTTCCACAGAAACTTCCAAGCCCAAATGGTGCATTTAATCCAATATTTACGAAAGAAATTATATTCATCTTCCATAAATTCTTTCAGGTAATAGATGAGGAAGGGACATTTCATAACTTTCTAATTCATTTTGAGTCAGCATAACCCTGACATGAAAGCCTGATGAGGACATTAAAGGAAAGAAAATTAACTCAAGATAGATGAAAACCCACTAAAAGATATTAACATAAAATCCAGAAATACATATAAAGGATCATACATTATGGCAAAGTACAAATTATTCTGAGAATGTAGGCATGGTTCAACATCTGAAATCAATCCAAGTAACTCACCACATTAACATAACAAAAGACAAAGCCATATGATGATCTGGATAGATGCCAAGAGAGTATCTAAAGAAATCAACACCAAGTTGTGCCAAAAACTCATCAAACTAGAAATTGGAGGAAATTTTTTTAGTCTTCTAAAGGGCTTCTATGCAAGACATGCAGCAAGCATCAAATACAGCGGTAAAAAACAGAAGGTATTTCCCCATCAGGAACAAGTCAAGATGTACATTATCATCACTTCTATTCAGAAGTGTTTTAGAAGTTCTAGTTTGTTCAATAAAGTAAAAAGCCTTGGTACTTGGAAGGGATGAATTAAAACTCTGTTCACAGATGACATGAGCATTTGATAGAAAATCCTAAGGAGCCTACAAAATACGACTAATGAACTTAACAGATTGCAGGATAAAACAACAAGCAAAATGAGAAAACTAAAACTGAATTTAATGAGTTGTTGCTAAGAGTCAAAGTAGAAAAATCAACTGGTTTTTGTATGTCGGAGTTTGGCAAACGATAGCCTATGAGCCAAATCTGGCTGGTCACCTGTTCATTATGGTCCTTGAGCTAAGAATGCTTCTTTAAATTTTTAAACAGTTGGAAAACAATTTAAAAAAACGGTGACGTGTAAAATTATACAAAAATCAAACTTCAGCCTCCATAAATAAACTTTTGTTGGAACACAGCCAAAGCCCATTTGTTTACACATGGTCCATGACTACTTCCATTCTACCATGGCAGAGTTCAGCTGTGACACAAAGGCGACCATCTGCAAAGCTTACAGGGTTTTTACTCTCTGGATCTTTCCAGCAAAAGATTGCTGACTCCTACTATATACTAAAAACAAACACTTGTTTAAATATATTAAAATGCAGGGGCTCTTGGGTGTTGGTTAAGCCTCTAACTTCAACTCAGGTCATGATCTCATGGTTTGTGAGTTCAAGCCCCGCATTGGGATCTGTGCTGACAGCTCACAGCCTGGAGCCTGCCTTAGTTTCTGTGTCTCCCTCTCTCTCTGTCCCTCCCCTGTTTATTCTCTGTCTCTCTACTCCCTCCTTTAAAAAATTAAAACACAATACAATTTCAATTGCATCAAAAAGGTGATATTTAAGGATTTTTTTTGTATGTGCAAGACCTCTATACTGAAGACTATAGATTATTTCTTAGAAAAATTAAGGAAGACTTAGAAAGATATATCATGGTCATGGATTAGAAGACTGAAATGTCAGCCCCCTCTAAACTGATCCTTAGATTTAACACACACGCACACACACACACGCACACACACATGCACACACTGGGGTTCTTTTGTAGAAATCAATGAACTGATTTTATAATTATACACAAATGCAATAAAACTTATTTCAAGACTATGAAGCTACAACAATCAAGACAAGGCAAGAACAGACAGATGGATTCATGAAGTACAATAGAGACCCAAGATGAAGCCATACATATATATGTTGTCAAAGACTGAGAGATATTTCAGTGAGAGAAAGGACCATCTTTTCAACAGATGGTGCTGTAACACCTCTATCTCTATGGAAACGCTATGAACCTAGACTCTTACCTCATATGCTTATAGAAATGCATATGAGATGAAACTGATGTAAACATAAAAACTAGAAAACAAGATAAGAGAAAAATCATAGGGAAACATCTTTGTGATCTTGGCAGTAAACCAAGATCCTTAAGACACACACACACACACACACACACAAGCACTATCTATAATAGCCATTAAAAATGACAAATTGGAGGTCAGTTCAAGAACCTTTTATTCTTCAAAAGATACCATTCATAATAAGAAAATGCAAACCACAGATTAGGAAAAATAATCACAACATATATACCTGACAAAGGACTTATACTCAGCATATATAAAGAACTCCTACAAATCAATCGTGAAAAGAAAAACTCCAAAAAAAAAAATGGGCAGAAGTCTTAAACATACACTTCATTAGAAGAGATGCAAATGGCCAACGTGTATCTGAAAAAAATGTTCAATATTATTAGTTGCCAGGGATCTGCATTATCAGTAAAATTAAACAGACTGAGAATACCAAGTATTGGTAAGGAATGTGGAAGGAATGGAAACTGTATACATTTCTGGAGGAAGGCAGAATAATAAGGTCATTCTGGAAAACAACTTGTCAGTTTGTTATCATGCAAAATATACGCCACTCTATGACCTAGGAATTCCACTTTTAAGTAGCAGAAAGTAACGAAACTTTTGGTCTATAGAAAGACTGTATAAGTATTTTAATAGTAACTTTATTCATCCGAGCCCCCAAATGAATTTAACTCAATTGTCCATCGATAGGTTAATGGGTAAACAAACTATGGTATACTGGACAAACCCTAATAAATAAACAAGAATAAAGTGCTAATCAATACACACATAGATTAATCTCAAAAACATGGTTTTGAGCAAAAGACTCAGGATACCTAGCATGGGATTCCATTCATGTGAAATTCTAGGGCATGCAAAATTGATCTACATGGCAGAAAGAAGTTGGGGTCCTTGACTGTGACTGAGCACACAGATATTATCGGGGTAATGGGGTGCGGTGTTGGTTAAATGCATGTATGCGATTTTTTTTTGAGTGAATACACACACACACACACACACACACACACACACACACACGGGAAAAGACCTCCATTCACTTGCTCATTACTCTTGCTCATGCTGACCTCTCCCCCTTCCTCCCCCTGCATCGTGTGCCTTCCCGTCCCTCCAACACTCCACTCTGCCCACTCAGCTACTGCTGCTCTGGGGTGATCCAGCTGTCTGGGTTTGGGTTCCTCCAAAAGTGCAGGTGGCTTGTGTGGTTACTGATCCCAGAAGCCATGTGAGGAGGGGACAGGGGTGAAGAGGAAGAAAAGCCCCAAAGGCTGAATCAGAGAGCAGGTCACATTGTAGGTTCAGTCATGCTTGGGACCCTCTAAGGAAACGTGTAGAGCATGCCTCAGCCCTGTCCCTCAGAGGGAAGCTGGGTATTTATCTATGTATCCAACCTCTCCCATACCTCACTGGTTGAGCGGGGTGGTGGTGGGGGTCATGGGATATGAATCCTTGGCACTTCCGGGCTGTCCTGCCCATGGCTGGTTCAGCCCCCAGGGCACTGGAAATAAGGACTGAGGGGACAGTGGTCAGTGCTCTGGGAATCACCCACCACAGGCACAGGTGAACTCAGAGCTGGCCCAAGGGGACACAGGGTGGGGTATCCAGAGCTGCTGCCACAGTCGTCATGATTCACTTGGTGGGGGGGGGGAGTATATCAGCCCCCGCCCCTCATTTTCCTGCTGTCCTGCCTGCCACTCCCTTGATCCTCCCAGAGCAGGCAGAGGACTGCCTAGTAGATAACTGGCCAGCTCCTCTTGGCTTTTGGAAGAAGAACCAAAATCCTTATTCCAGCCTAAGGGATTGGACCTGCTGTGACTTGCGTCCCAAGCCCCTCTGCACAGCCCACTGTACAGCAGCCACATGGGCTTTGGGCTCCAAAGACACCCCAGGATCAGAACCACAGTATGTCCAGTGAGCCAGACAGCCACTGCCCCCCTCTCTCCCTCTCCCAGCCCCCTGGGACACCCGGCCGGGACGGGGGTGCAATTCCGAACCTCCGGTGTGCTGACAGTTCCCGGCTGGGAGTAACACCTTTCCAAGAAAGGAGCCCCGCTGCCCACCCAGCCCGTGCTGGCATCGCGGCTCCCGCTGCAAACAGCCAAACCCCAGCTCCGCTGCCACCAGCAAAGAAACCCCAACTTCACGCTAAATACATAATTTACAGCAAATTAAACTTAATGGGACTGGAGTGATTATGTTGGCTTTTTAAAGTACTTAGAGATAAATACCTGATTAGATATTTCAGAATATAAACTTTTTCATTGTTTTCCAAGGAGATGGGAGAGAGGAGGCTGAGGTGGGAGTTAGGGAGAGGCGAGCACCAGGCACCCACTCAAGGACGCTCCAGAGTGGAACCCAGGGCAGCCTTCCAGGATGTCAGTTTCACACGTCTATCAGAAGCCTTAAAAGCATCCATACCTGGGGCGCCTGGGGGGCTCAGTCGGTTGAGTGTCCGACCTCGGCTCAGGTCATGATCTCACGGTTCATGGGTTTGAGCCCCATGTCGGGCTCTGTGCTGATAGCTCAGAGCCTGGAGCCTGCTTTGGATTCTGTGTCTCCCTCTCTCTCTCTGACCCTCCCTTGCTCACACTGTGTCTTTCTCTCTCTCAAAAATAAAAATAAAACATTAAAAAAAGGCGTCCATACCTTGTGACCTGGGGAGACTGGAAACCTGCTGTAAGCATGTGACCAGAGATGGAGACCAAGTTCTACATTTGGGGTTAGTTTCCAAGATCATTTACCGCAGCCAGATTTAGATGGGGGTCACCTAACCACCTAACAGGGGCAGAAGACCTGCAGCAGTGATAGGACAGTCCCCATGCTGCACTGTGCTGTGCCATTAAAAATGAGATCTTCAGGAGTGCCTGAGTGGGTCAGTTTGTTAAGCATCTGACTCTTGATTTCGGCTCAGGTCGTGATCTCACAGTTGTGAGACTGAGCCCCGCATCAGGCTCTGCACTGAGAGGGGAGCCTGCCTGGGATTCTCTCTGTCTCCCTGTCTGTCTCTCCCCCTCCCCCACTCGCTCGCTCCCTCTTTCTCTCCCACTCCCTCCCTCTCAAAATAAATAAGCATCTAAAAAAATGAGATCTTCAAATGTAATGCATGATGGGAAGGTGCTTATGAATATAAAGGCAGGAAATAAAAGTAGCATATAAAACTGGACACCAAGTAATTTTGCTAATATGAGCAAAGGAAAAATAAAACCCACAAGGATGGAAGCACAAACACCAACAGATGTTATCTCTGCATGGGGGATTAGGAGGGATTTTTCTTTTTTTCTTTTAATGGCTAAAATTTTTCTGCCATAAGCACCTATTGCTAAAATATGACTTTTAATTTGTTTTTAAATGGAGGAGAGTATGAATGGATCTTTACACCCCCCTTTCCACTAGGAGAATTCTCGGCTTCAGCTCTGGGACCACAGCTCTGATCTTGGCATCTCTAGGTCCTTATTCAAATCTTCTCGTTGCCGGGTGGGGTCGCGGGGGCAGGCTGTCACTCAGAACCCTGTCTCCCCTTCTTTGGTAGCAAGAATGCTACCAGTGCTGTTAGGGGTGGATGGGTGTCCTGCTTAAAAGTGATATTTGTTAGTCTCCAGTCTTCCATTCAGACAGGATGGCCAGTGGAATGTGAATAGAATTCAGTGTGGCTTCCAGAAAAGGTTTCTTTTTTTTTTTTTTAATGTTTTTTTTTATTTATTTTTGAGAGACAGAGAGAGACAGCGCGAGCAGGGGAGGGTCAGAGAGAGAGGGAGACACAGAATCTGAAGCAGGCTCCAGGCTCTGAGCTAGCTGTCAGCACAGAGCCCGGCGCAGGGCTCAAACCCACGGACTGTGAGATCATGACCTGAGCCAAAGCCGGACGCTTAACCGACAGCCGCCCAGGCGCCCCTGGGAAAGGTTTCTGATGGGAGCTTAGCAGCGGGCAAACCCCTCTTTGCTCCTTTATCCTCTACCTTGCATCCCCTTCCTGTCTGGAACGCTACAGTAATTTCTGGGGATCCAGCCGCCATCACATGGCCAATAGGTGATCTTGGGGCTGAGATTGTGCGCCATGGAAGATAAAGCAAAAACAAAGGAGACTGGGACATTCACAAAATACGTGGAATAACAGCAACTTCTATATCCCAAATTCTCTTAAGCGAGAGAAAAAGATAATAGTGATCCTCAATTAGTTTCAGCCACTATTGTTCAGATCTGTTGCCAGCAGCTGGAATGCAGTTCCTAAAAGATACACGAGGGGACAGTCAAGGATGGCAGAGAAGACTGGCTAACCCACAGACCGCTCCAGGAAATCGACAAGGAGATAGCTACTTCTGTTGGAGGAAAAGACAGTGGGGCCTGGGCTAAGATGAGCTGAAGCAGAGAAGCCTCTAAATATATACACGTTATGAAGTGATACTTAGCGGGATCACACTGGCCGAGGTGGCCAGGCCATGTACCTGGAAATGTTGGGTCAGCCTCACGCGGCAAGAAGCGTATCATTGTCAGGACGACGGGGCCGGAGGGTTGGTGTCGATTCCTTCCGAGAACATAAAGTCAACAGGTCGCGTATGGCAAGGTAGCGATTTCAACTAGAAATCAAAAGACATGGACTTGGCTTGTAACTTTACGAAAGTCATTGTCCGTTTCTGGACTGTGTGTTGTCTGTTGGTGTGAGGGGACAGTCGAGCCAGAGAATCTAAGTTTTCTCCCGACTCCCAGGATCTCTGGCCACAACCTGAGCTGGATGACTGTCGTGTGTGGGAGAGCGGGAATGTCCAGAGAGGTGAGCATCCTTGCCCCTCCCCCCGCACCCCGCACCCCGCACCCCCACAAATGCAGCCCCCTCTCTGGTTTCCAGAGCCGCCTACAGTGTGGGAGGCGCAGGGCTGAGCACACACTGGCTCAGGGCTCGCCGGTCCAGAAGCCAAGCCTGGGGCTGCCGCTGCTGCTCCCTCTGGGCTGAGGAATTCCCGGGGTGCAAGTCAGTAAAGGGAGTGACGATGTCAGGAGACAGAATGAGCTCCGTCTGACAGCGATGAGCCACCTCAGAGAGTTTTCTCATCACATTTTGGAACTGGAAAATACCTTAGTGGTCTTCTCGTCCTTTCCTTTCCCTGATGCTTGAATTCCTTCTTCAACCACCACCACACACACCTCCCCAATAACATGTCATCGCTGATGACAGCTTCGTCACCATCACCATCGTCCCTGTCACCATCATCACTATCGTCGTCATCATTATCCACAGCACCACCACCATCCCCATGTCCCCACGATCGTGGCCACCGCCACCACCACCGTTGTCATCGGCGTCACCATCGTCATTGTCACTGACATTTATCGAGCACCTCCTTCCTACCAGGCACAGTGCTGAGGGCTTTACATACCTGATTGCACTAAACTCTCACAATAAACTCTCACAATATTTAGAGCTGAGAAAGCCACACTCAGAAAAACGAAGTGGCCCAAGGCAGCACAGATAATAAGCAGGGGAGGGAGGGTTCAGGTCTTCATAGAGCTTACTCCTTCTTGACGTGTATTTATTTGTTTATCATCTGTCTTCGATACTTGAATGCGAATTCCATGAGAGCAAGGATGTTGTGAACTTTCTTCAATTCTCTATCTCCGGGACCTAGAGGGGAGCTTAGAATGTAACAGAATTCTAATAAAACTGTTAAATTAAAGTATGGATTAATTAATCCATGGGACCTAATTCTCATCCTCTTCTTGAGGTTCTGCTTTTTGACAAGCTTATCGATGACCTTCTACGTTTGTTCCCCAGAATGACAGAGGAGTCTGAATGGGACTGAAAGTCCAGTCTAATAAGACTTTCACCTCCCTTTTGCTAGGCTCCATACCTCTACCAATATGGTCTAAAAGATAGCAAGATGTGCACAGGAGACTGTTTGTTTTGGAGGCAGATAGACTGAAGTTCAAGTCCCAGCGCCGCCGCTTACTGGTTTTGTGTTATTTAGCTTTTCTAAGCCACAACCTCCTCTGGTATAAAATGAAGCTTCTCATACCAACCTTGAAAGCTTGTTGCGAAGATAGAGATTGCGTGAGTACATAGTGCAGAGTAAGCACTCAGTAATAAACGTTCAGAAGCAAAGATAATTTTATCTGTTGATGACATTATTTCCATGTTGCTGATATTACTGTCGTTTTTATTAAGCTGGCCAGGTCCCGGGACTCTCTGTCTCATCAGAAGGGCCTTGGTTGGGAAGGGACTGAAACGGGGTGCGGGGAGGGAAGGGACAGGTGACATGAGCGACGTGTCACCTCGTGGGCTCATCCTGAGCTCCCTGTCAGCTCTCATGTCAGGCCTGTCTCTTGCCTCTGTACCTGACGGTTGATTTATTTTGCTCAGCTCAGCTCAGATTTGCGCTGCATGCGAAATTCACATTTACATATGAAATCCCATCCCGAGAGCCACGCTCTGTGACTCCAGCCTGTGGGGATTTTCTTCCTGCCCTGCTTCTGCCATCCAGAGCCTTTGCTCCCCCTTTCAGCACCTGTCACCCGAAATCTGAAGGGCCCCCCTTCCTGGGAGAGTTAACGCTGATCATGCCGTGGGTCTCTCTCCTCCCAGAGGATGGAAGTTTCCAGGGTGGCAGGAATTGCAGCTCATGCTTTGCAGACACCTTCCTGGAGCCTGGAAAGGGCCTGGTGCAGGGGAGGGCAGGCCAGGACCGTGGGGCGGCGGGAACTGACGGCGTCAGTGGACAGGGCTGGGGGTCGACGGGCCAGGGAGGGGCAGGGAGAGCTGAGGACGAGCCCCATCGTCCCAGCCTGATCCTACTGGGTCCGCATCCCAGCTCTGCCATTTATAGGCAGCGGATGACTTCTGGTGAGTCCCCTCACCTCTCTGAGCCTCGGTCCCCGTATCTATCAGATGGAGATGCTACTTTCCACCCCAGGTGATGCCACAGGCAATGACCCAGCCAGCGTGGACGATGTGCTGCAGGGGGCTGCCAAAACTCTCCAGCTGCAAGGCCGGTGATGTCATCAGTGAGATCTGGTGGCCCTGAGGTCACGTGGTGGCATGCGGTGGTAGGTAATGTAGGCTCCGGGGTGTCCCTGGGTTTGAATCCTAGCTCTGCTACCCCTGGCTGGGTGATGGAAACAAACTGCTCCCCCTCTCTGAGACTCTCTGAGTCTCTGTTTTCCCCTCTGTGTCACCAGCTCCCTCTCGGGGGGGGGGGAACTGAGAGCATCGCTTTGCAATGACAGTGCACCCCCCCTGGTATAGGCTTCATCATCTTCAGCTGCCCCCTCCCACTGGCTTCCCAGTGAGGCTCCCACCTGGGACCACATTCCCGACGGGGCAGCTTGGAGAGACAGGTACAAGGGGTCCTTTCTGTCCCCCCTGACTGGGCCTGTGGGGAGACCCATCCCCCAGTGGCACGAAAGCCATCGCTGTCCCTCAGGTATAACTCTTGGTCTGAGTGGAGGTCTGGGTGGTGGAGTGCAGGCAGGTCTGTCTCCAGGATCAAGCCCAGTAGAGCCGAGGGGGAGATGTGTGATTTGGGATTTGGCTGTGGAGGCCCGGTGTGAAAGGGAAGGGGTTAGGACTTGAGACCTGGTGCCTGGAGCCAAGGCAGCTTGTCCCAGAGCCATTGAGACCGAGACCCCCCACTCCCCGCCCCGCTGTCCCAGCCTGGAGTGGAGCCTTGCTCCCTGATCCTACCCTGGCCATCATCTAGGGCCTCATTCAGAAGTCCCTGTCGTGTCCCCAGCTCAGAAGGCTCTGCCTCCTTTACTGGGGGTTGCAAACAATGCAGAAGCCAAAAAGCCCTCTGGAGGTGCAGGCGGCCCCCCAAAGAGAAGTAACTTCAACTGCTATTACCCAAGGGCTTCCTGATATGAGCTGGAGGTTGGTGGGGTGGGGGGAGAAACTCCAGCCACTGATGAGAGGAGGATGGGAGGGAGGTGGGAGGGGCCCTCTGTCGCTGCAACCCTGTCTGGTGCGGAATGTGGGGAGGGGTGACAAATTCCTGTAGGGGGTCTGGAGGAGTGGCAGAGCACGCTGGCAAGACTATGGGACCAAAGCTTGGAAATCTGTGACCTCGTTGGCTTCAGTGTGCCCATCTGCATGCAAGGGCAAGGGAGGAGGCTCTCGGGGGTCCCATGGGTCTCTGAGCTGAGGAGGGTCACACTGGGGTCCCCTGGCCCCGGGAGTGGGATTAATGGGACTGTAGGGTGGAGAAGTTATTGGGGGGGGCCCTGTCCCCTCCTGAGGTCCTTGATACCTGATCTCAGCTACATGGGTTCTGTTGGCTTAGGAGCTGGGAGGTGCCGACTGATGCGCAGACTGAACAATTCAGTGAGGGGCCACCTGGGTCTTCTGTGAGTGCCTGCATCCGCAGGGAGCCCCGTCCATTGCCTGGTGTCACCGGTCAGGAGGACTAGTAATGAGGCCAGACACTTGCAGCCTGGAGTCAGAAGGGACTCGAGGGATTCATTCACTTACTGAAACACATCGATTGCATAGTTTCTAGGCTTTTGTTACTGCAAACGAGGCTGCTGCGAACATTCTCGTACAAGTCTCCAGCGCACACATACAGGAGGCTCTCCGGGGCCCTTTCTCCAGGTGGAGCTGCCGCATTAGAAGGCGTGTGCGCGTCTGACTTTACAAGGCACGGCCGCATCGACTTTCAGAGCGCCTGTATCATTTCCACCCCCGGCGGGAGTGCGGGAAGTGCGGGAGAGGCCACTGTTCCCCATCTGGACGGCAGCCTCGCTCTGCCCAGCTAGCAGGTGGAAGATTGGGTGCTCAGTGTTCGACAGTGAGCATTTCTCCGACTACTAATTAAATCGCACATATTCTCAAATGATCATTAGCCTTTCAGTTTTCTTCTTGAAATACTTATGCGTATGCTTTCCTTCACTTTCTATTGTTTTTTTTTATTGGTTTCTTAGTCTCTTTATTCCTAATAAACCAATAAGCCAAAAAAAACCCCAATAGAAAATTAGGTAAATATATCCTGTTTATACTTAAGATAGAATCATATATTGCTCGTGTGTTCTAACGTCCGGCTCTACATGTGACTTAATCTGTCCAGTTTGTTTACTTATGGGTACATCGGATGCACAGAAATGCCTTTTGAAATCAATCGGGTTTACCAATTGTTTCCTTGTGGTTGGTGCTTTTTGTATTTTGGGAAATACTTCCTTTTCTTCCCAAAGTCATAAAAATAGTTTTACAGGTTCCTCTGGAAACATAAACATAGAAAATGCAAAATGGCAAGCAGTGACTACCTCTGGGGGGGTAGGGGAGCAGTGGGGGAGGGGACCGGGTGCCCCTGTCTTGGTCATGCTTCTGATCGGCAGCCATGACTCCCTGGTATTTGCTGGCATGAACAGTTCATAGCGTGTATAGATAGAGGGATAGGTAGACAGATAGGTTTGTGATGCAGACGGCTGCACGCATGGAAAACTACATAGTGAAAAGAAGAGATTTAATGAAACTTGTGGCACAGGCTCAGGGCGCCCAAGTAAGGCCAGCTGGGAAGGCCGGCACGCTTTCTGGACTCAAGCGTGGCCCCACATGGTTTACGTGCACCGGCTCATTTAGTCCTCACAGCGACATACGGTCTTTGCCCATTTTATAGGTGGGATGCAGGCACCAGAGAGGGTAAGTGCCTTGTCCCGGGTCACACAGACCAGGGGATCTGAGAAGCAAGCCCAGATCTAGACTCCAGGTCGGTCCCTTGCAGCTGTCAACTGCCTGCCACTCACACAACAGGTGCTTAGTAAATGGCGAGGCTGCTCTGAGCCCCTGTTCACACAGCAGCACGTCTCCACCCTCTGCCCGACTCGCAGGCTCTGGGCACCGTCCTTACCATGGCCCAGGATCCAGTGGAGGACCCCTTGTGGGCAGATGAAAAGCCTCTGTGTCTGTGACCTTGACCATGGACATGAAAGAGAGAGGGTGGAGGGAAAAGGAGGAACAGAGAGGAAAGATGGGGGGGGGGAGAGTAAGAGAAGGAGGAGGGGGAGGAGGAGAGAGAGTAAAGGGACAATGACAAGGAGAGAGATGGGGAAGGACAGGCAGACACCAGCAAACCACAGGGAGGGCAGACAGAGGCCATGGACAGAGGACAGCCTGTCAAGCTGTGCCTAGAAGGCAGCCTCCAGTGAGGTATGACAGGGCTCCGCCCCCGCCCAGGCCTCTAACCACAGCCACCAGCCAAGCAGATCCACAGAGGACAGAAGCCGGAGGGACACGGGACACCGCCGGCCTCCAGCGGATCTCAGGGTGGGATTAATTCAGCAGATGGCATGTAATAGGGACACCTGGAGAAGTTCCGCATTCGGGCTCCATCACTAGCTGCACAAACAGGGAGGGAGGGAGACCTGTCTTGTCAGCGGTCCCCGTACAAGCCCAACTGGAGCCTCCCCCTGAATTGACAGGGGGCTGAGTTGCTGGACCAGCTGGTGTGACACCAGAGGACATCCAGGCCAGGAGAGGGCTCGGGGAGGTGGTGGGGGGGAAAGCCCACCATCCTCTGGGCTGTCCCGGGGCTTCCTGGGCCTGCTCTGCAAGGAGGGAAGGACAAGCATGGGTGCAGGGAATGTTCTGGAAGGCTCCCAGAGTCGGAGAAGACAGAGGCAGAAAACAGCAGCATCAGGGGGCCGGGGAGTCAGGGCCTGGGTGGTAACCCCAGCGCTGGCTCTTCCTGTGACCTCTGACCAGTCCCTTAACCTCTCTGAGCCTGGGCCTCGTCCTCAGTGACACGGGGGTGATCCCAGTGCCGCTTCCGTCAGCGGCTGTGAGGACCTGTGCACAGATGGAGCCCAGATGAAGAGCCCAAAAATGGTGGGTCTGAAGAGCCTGGGGTCACCGGGCTGGAGAAGGTGGTGGAAAGGCAGAACTCCGAGGGCATCTTTGCAGCCCCCAAGTCCTAGAAGCCTTTTAAATGAGGGCCCAGAGAGGGGAGGTGGTTTTCCAAGGTCACAGAGCAAACGAGTGGCAGATATAAGACTAGAACTCAGCCTGAGTTGAGTCTTGGTCTCATTGGCCTGCCTGTTCCTCCTGGCCAACAATCTGTCTTCTCCACACCATCAACTCTGCTCTCAGCCCCCATGCTGACCCCAGGGCTCTTGGGGTGAGAGGAGGGGGAGATGGGCTTCAGTGGGGGGCCATGGACATGCTGCTTGAGGCTTGGCCTTTCCCCAGAAGACCCCAATCCATCTCAGTGTGGAAGGAACGGGGTCTAAGGGTAAGAAAATGGAGCTGTGTGACTTTGGGTAAGTGCCTTGACCCTTCTGTGCCTTGGTTTCTTTGTCTATCAATGGGATAATAATAGTCCCTCTCTCATGGGGTTGTTGCAAGCACCCTGTGCTGCAGGGCAGGGTCCCAGCACACAGAGGAGCCCAATGGACGTGGGCTGCAGTGACCACGGCCAGCTTTGTGGCCTCCAGCTGCCTGACCTTGAGGAAGTCATCTCCCCTCCCCGCGCCCTTATCCACAGCCCAAATTGAGGATCATTCCGACAGCGGCACCACAGACCCCGGTGAAGATCACATGGCATCGTGAGTGATTGAAAACAGCCCCGGATGTCTGATGCGGATCCGAACACACCGAAGTCAGCACGGAGCACTGAGCATGTGTGTATCACTGGCCAGTCTCTGCGGCCCCCTTCCCGCCTCACCCCGTCCAACGTCTGCTCAGTCAGGGGTTCCCCAGCCTGTCCAGCTGCCTGGTCATGAGCCCCAAGCCTCAGTAATGAGGCTGCTTCCTCACCGAATGTGCTGGAACAGGCTCGGAGTGAGAGGGGCCGGGTCGGGGAGAAGGGAAAACGATGGGGGCCAGAGGCTCTGCTGTAGGATCCCCTCTTGTCTGTAGTGCACAGTAAGAGGAGAAGATCTTGCCTGCATCCCTTCCAGCCGAAGCCCCCAGCAGGGTGGTGGCCATGGAAATCGGGGGTCTCCTTCCCAGTAAGACCTCACCTGTGGAATCAACTAACCTTGAAAAGTGGGAGTCCCGATTCCTGAGTGCCCAGCCTTTATTAACAAGCCCAGTGGCCTGGGATAACGGATGCCAAGCCCTGAGCTCACAGAAGTGCCTCTCTCCCCCACCCTCTTGTAGGCAGCCAGCAGCCTCAGAGATCTGTCGAGATCCTGGCCAGGCGGTGACATCCAGCCTGGAGCTGGGTCAGCCCTGTGGGGGCCAGCGAGCAGGTCTGGGGCAGAGGGGCCTGTGGGTAAAAGGCGAGTGGGCCTGAGTAGAAGAACCTGACCAGAGCCTCCAGCCACGGAGGGACCCACAGGGCAAAGACTGGGGGAGACCACAGCTCAGAGGCTGCTGTTGGGTCCCCTACCCTAGTCAGGCCCGGCACTGCCCCCAGGCTGGCCCCTGAGCTGGGCAGGGTTGGGGGTCCCAAGGCCTATGGGGCCCAGCTTCAGGACTTTCCATGAAAGCAACAAGTGAGAGGGCGATGGTGGGGCATCTGCCCAGGACAAAGTCATTTGGGGGAGGGTGGAGGGAAAGGTGGGGGAGTCCTTGCCCAAAGAATCCCATGGCATGAGGGACAGTGTGAGATGTGGTTGGCAGGAGGGACAGCCCCGGAGCCTAAATCAGGGGCACCACGGGTCAGAATGGTCTGAGGTAGGGCGCAGGGTTGCAAGTGACAGAAACGCCACACCAGCCAGCTTCAGCGCAAGACGGGAGCTGCTGGACCCCATGCCAGAGGCCCTGGGTTCGGGGATGTCTTCAGGCCTCTCTGCGTTCTTGTCTCGGGACTCCACCCCAGCTGCCTCCCCTCCAGGCTTCTCTGCGGCCCCAGGTTCACCCCCACCAGCTGTGTCTGGACAGTGCTGGAATTCAGTCCCGGCGGCTCCGATTGGGTCCTCCCTGCATCCATCACAATGTGAAGGGGATGCGAGATTCTGATAGGCCATGCCTGGGGCTCTGCCCACCTCCTGCCCCAGATGGTGTGACTTCCGCAGGGCCCCAGGGACTAGGCAAGGCTGAACGGCGGTCCTCCGAGGAAAATGAGCAAGGCTGCTGCCAGGGCAGGGTCCAGATGCTGGGTAAACAGAGCCTTCGGATGTCCACTGTAGATGGGGTCTGAGGTGGGACAGGTGGGATTTTGGCCCCACCAGATGCCCGGGGCCGGATCCGTGCACCTGTCGTCCTCCGGCTTCCATGACTGTTGGCTGTTATCATCTCAAAATTGGGAAGATTGGCCTCCGCTGGAGGGAGCTGACTGCTGACTATCTGGAAATGCCTCGAAGGTTACACTCCCACTGGGAGCAACGTGCCATCAAGAGCCAGTTGACGCAGGGCACAGGCCCCACTCAGTCCCCGAGGGGCACAGACACGCGGTGGTGGACGTGCTCAGGGCCCCTGGTGGGCTCAAGCCCAGGCTGGACTCCAGCTGGACTCTCGCCTTTCCCTCGCTCCCCTTCCCGAGGAGGCGCCTTCCAGAAGCCACCGACCCTTGGGTCCCCCTCTCCCTCTGCTTCTAGGGAGCCCAACCTTCACTGGATCCCTGCCTGGAGCAGCCTTGCCCTGGCCACCCCCTCCCCCCAAGTTCTTGCCTGTGAGGCATCAAATCTGAAAGGGACCAAGGAAGCCGAGGGCTGGCTTCTCGGGGTCTTCCAAACCCAAATTCCCGCCCCTACCTCTCCCCACGTCTGCTGCAGGTCCCCGCACAGCCCACCCTCTCCCTGTAATTCCCGCATCTCTCTCAGATCTCGATTTGAGTAGCAGAAGGTTAGAAACAAGCCCCCAGGAAAAAGAAAGCCAGGGTCTCTCCCTGGGGCAGCCGTGGTCTATTGACAAATGGCAAGTTGCTTTCCGACCAATATATATATTTTTAATTTGTGTATAGATAAACGGGACTAAACGAATTCGGATTTTTCCTGTCCTTCCTCAGCTCTTGGACTACAGCAGGAGGCCCCTGCTACGGAGCGGACTGGTTAGCAGTTTTTATTGAAGGAATGATCCTCCCAGTGACAGTTCATTAATGGACTCACCCGGGAGGGAAGATGCGACCGTTGGCTGTCCCGGTAAGAGGACAGTGTGGTATTTTTCCTCTTTTAATTACATGCAGACCTCTTGGCCCAAGGCTCTGTGAAAAAAAATGAGGAAAAAGAGACCCAAGTGGCCCATCTGTTCAAGATGCAGGGACAGCTGATGCGGGAGAAGGGAGGCATGGGGAGCGGGCGTTGGTGCGAGGGGGACCCTCCTCTGCCGAGCCCTACTGGCTGGGAGGCTTGGACATCAGAGCCTGGGTGGCAATAGGCGTGCTGGCCTGGAGGGGCCGCTCTGCTCATGGGTGGTGGCGCCTGTGGGTTTGGGTCGGGGCAGCCCAGCTTCGTTGGGGTGTTACTGTTTCTTGGGCACCTACTACGTGCCAAAGGCATTGCATGCGTTTTCTAACTTCCCAGAGGTCATTCGACAGATGAAGGGAGGGAGGCAGATGGTTGTGTGCAGGGTGCTGGGCAGGATGCAGAGGGGGTGGGGACACCTGCGTTGTAGGCTTAAGGAGGCTCAGAGACAGCAAGATGTGCCCATGGCACTGGAGCCAGGCCTGTTGTCTCAAACGTGTCTGCTCTTGTCCCTCTTTGCTGCCATCTAGTGAACCGTAGACTCAGTTTCCCTCATCTATGAAATGGGCCGTAGAGGCCAGCTAAGATGGACTCGAGGGCTGTTTGGGGCTTTGGGATGCTGTCTTCTAAGAAGGCAGGGGAGGGAGGGATGCCCCCCGGTTCCTGGCAGCAGGAGGAGGATGTGGGTGTGATGGGGGAGGTCCTCCCTCATCCTGTCCCCAGAGGGACATGGACAGTCAGAATCAGTCCCTTTGGACCCTCCCTCCCAAAGGGTCTGGAGGGCATGACAAGGCCCTCCCCCAGCTGAGCCACTGTCTGGCCCCCTCACTCTGGGATGTGTGTGTGCGCAAGTCCCTAGGTGCACTGGCCTCCTGCTGTCCCTAGGCTTTGTCACACCGAAGGGTGGGTGATCCAAACCTGACTGCTAACAGGGGGAGGAGGACTGAGCAGGAGCACCCCAAAAGTGGCCTCTATTTCCCAACTCCTTCGACTTCTTACTTACAAATGTCCAAGTTTCAACCCCAAATCAAGTAGTAAATGTCTCCAAGCCAAATTGTCGGGCAAGAGCTCCAAGCTCACAGGGTCAGGAAGGAGCCATGGACTCCCCCGAGAGCTGGCTGGTGACCTGGCTGCCATTCCATAGGAGCTGAGGGGGGAGAGCTGAGGGTCCAGAGCAGCTGAGATGGTGACCCAGAGCACAGCTCGCGGCCCAGGTCACACGGGATGGGCGGCGAGACCACAGGGGACTGCACGTGGCCTGGGCTGGGCACTCTGTCACTGAGGAGTGCAGGGCCAACGGCTCAGATGCTTCCGGGGCGAACAGCAAGGTGACCTGGCCTCTCTCCACACAGATCAGCCTCAGCCTGGGCGGGGTAGGGCGGTGCCAGGAAGCCCAAGCAGAGGGGGCTGAGGGCCCCCCCAAAACAGGTGCAATGAAGAGAACTTGGAGTCCACAGTCCAAAGAGCTAGGGGTGAGTCCTGGGACCATCCCTGATGTGCTGTGTGACTTGGGGCATCTGACTGACCCTGGGGGTCTCAGTTTGCTCACCTGGGAAATGGGGAGAAGGATTCCCATCTCTCTGGGGCGTGCAGCCTGGAACGAGGTACCAGGGGCAGGATGAGGTGTCAATGGGGCTCAGGACGGAAACCCCATCTTTGCCGGGGTTGGGGCCCAGGTGACCCTCGGCCACAGGTCTCCAACCAGGGCTTTCAGTAGGGGACAGCACTTCCTCCAGACCAAGAATGTCCTCTCCTCCCTTGTGGGAAACCTCCCATCAGGTCAGAAAGTGTCCCCTCAGGGTAGCAGGACCTGAAGTAGCTCCTTCTTGTCTGTCCCATCCTGTAAAGCACAAGTGGCTGCCCTACTTGGTGATAGGGGTGACGGGGAGTGTGGGGTGTGCAGGGGGACAGTGTAGAGAGCACCTGAGGCAGGGCCGAGGCAGATGGCTGGGAAGATGCGCCAGCACCAGGGAGAATAGTGAGGGGTGGCACAGGGGACAGTGCCAACTGTTCCCGAGCCCCGTGTGGCGGGTCCTTGGCGCTGGGCCTGGGACCTGGCTCCACGCAGGTGCAGGATTTCAGACTTGGGGAAGGTCAAGGTGGGAGAAGAGCCTGGC
>PISW01013476.1:0-26089 GCA_004023785.1 Mungos mungo
TCAACTCTCAGTTCATTTTCAGCATTCAATAGTCTCTCAAGTTTTGCATCCCTCTCTCTCCCCAACTCTCTCTCCCTCCTCCGCTCCCCCTGGTTCTCCATTAGGTCTCTCTTGTTTTCCTGCTAGACCTATGAGTGCAAACATATGGTTTCTGTCCTTCTCTGCCTGGCTTACTTCGCTCAGCATGACACCCTCAAGGCAGATACAATATTTTAAAATGTTGCAAAACAGAAGAAAGATCACAATATAATAAGGTGCCCACATTTTAAGTGTGCATACGGACACATCCCCTTGGGGACCACGCTGATCAAGATAGAACATTTCTATCTGTAGGGGTCCCTTCTGCCCACTCCCAGTTGATAGTCTCCCAGAGAAAACCATTATTCTTGTCCCTATCACCATAAATTGGTCTTGCCTGCTCTTGAAGTTCAAGTAAAAGATTCATACTACATATAAGTAGGGTCTGGCCTCTTTCGTGTAACATTATGGTTATGAGCTTCATTCATGTTGTTGCATAGATCAATAGTTTGCTCTTTTTCTCTACTGTATGGTTTTCTGTTATACGAATATACACTTATTTGTCCTCCTACAATTGCTTCTTGCCTAAACTACCAACTAGCTCCTAATTGGTCTACTGGCATCTTCACTTGCCTTCTAAATCTTTTCTGCACTAGATAGTCAGAATGGTTGACTCTGTCCTTTCTAACAGAGACATGCACCTTGAATCTGGCAAACACTGGCATTCTTATGAGTTTGGGTTGCATTTTGAGGTAAAGAAAGTCCAATTTAAACATTTCATCGCAACATACATTTATTGTGCAACTAACGCATGACTTCTGCTCTTTAAGAGTACATAGGAAGTTCATAGAAAGACAATTCTATATATTAATACATTCAGTTAGTGTGATGGGTTATACCACAGCTGTAGAGGACCAGGTACAGGAGGATCCTAAAGAGGAAGAAGTTCTCTTCAAGATTCCTGTCCTTGGCTTTGAGTCCTCTCTCACTGAGAAATCTTCTAATTACTGGTTGACCTCCAAGATACCTGTGTATCTGGAAATGGGTCCTAAGTAGGAGGCATAATCAGCTCAGTCAAAACATTATTGTCAAAATAATACCTTGGGCTTCTTGTTTGTTTTGTTGCCACGTCATGTGCTTGGATAGCATGATCCTGTCCTTGAGAAACTGGCCCATTCTGTGTATTCGGATGGGAGTGCATTTCAGCTCCAAAATGCTGGCAGTCAGACCCCACAAAGTCCAGATGCCATGGTTTGCATACAAGGTAGTCTCCCTTTCTGACATCCGTGTTCCATAGCTTCTAAATATGTTCAGTTTAGCACACTGCACAAATTAGGCACTTAAGGCATACTTTTCAGTTTGACTTGGGAGTGAAGTGTAATAAAAGGCTTATCAGCTTACTTAGAATAGGTGTTAAAGATAAGACAAATAGCTTCTTATTTACATAATATGATATTTTTCTTTAGTTGATGATGCCAGGTAAACCTGTCTATCCCCCAAAACTCTCAAATGGTTTCTTTTTTTTGCCCCCAGTTCTGTCAAGAAAATGAAGATCTATTCTATGACTAGATTAAGTTTACCAAGTGGAACCATATAACAAATGGAAATTACTGATTGTTTTAATTTGTCATTCTCTTTAGAGAGTGAAAAGTGAATGAAAACAATTTTTAGTGTTTATTTGTTTTTGACATAGAGAGAGAGGGAGACAGGATCTGAAATGGGCTCTGTGCTGACAGCGGAAAGCCTGATTCAGGGTTTGAACTCAGGAACCTTGAGATCATGCCCTGAGCTGAAGGCAGATGTTTAACTGACTGAGCCACCCAAGCACCCCAGAAAGTGAATATTTTTATTCCCATGAATGTAAATAGTTTTGCTCTGAATTTGGTAAAAATCCAGCAATAGATTTTAGAAGTTTAATTATTGAAATATTTACAAAAATTAATGAAATATTTACAAAAATGAAATATTTACAAAAAAAAAATTTTCCCCTTGTGCTGAGAACTTAAAAGTTCTATTCTTTATCAATTTTCAAATATACAATACAATAATGTTAACTATAGTCACCATGCTATACGTTATATCCCCAGGACTTAATTTCTTTTATAACCAGATGTTTGTAATTGTTCATCACCTTCACCCATTTTGCACCCCCCTCATCCCCAGACCCCAACTTCTCTTTAAAGAGCAGAGAGTAACAGGGCATCTACAAAGCAATTTTGCTGGGACTGAAACCTTAAAGCTTGGCTTCCCTTGCTTGCTGGTTGGCTGTTAGTGTTCTGGTCCAGGGAAGAGCATGGATGGACATGTTGTCTATGAACAACATAGACTCAGGGGTGCCTGGGTGGCTCAGTTGGTTAAGTGGCTGACTTTGGCTCAGGTCATGATCTCACGGTTCACAAGTTTGAGCCCCATGTTGGGTTCTGTGCTGACAGCTCCAGCCTGGAGTCTGCTTTGGATTCTGTGTCTCCTCTCTTTGTCCCTCCCCTGCTCACGCTCTCTCTCTCTCTCTCTCTCTCAGAAATAAACAAACATTAAAAAAATTATAAGACAACATAGACTCATCCTTTTTGAAGGAAAAAAACTACCAAGAGTGGAGATCTCTCATAAATGATGGAAAATGGGCATGGATTGTGAATTAGGCATTTGGACATAAAAAGCCTGAATTGAGTTGTTCAGAGGTTATCTTGCTGTTTTTACAAAAGTGAAGAAGCTTCTGAAATAAGACGAATTCCTTCTTGGCATTAGGAGGCAGTGTGGTGTAATGATAGAGAACATGGGGTTGAATCTGACCTTTTACACTTACTAATTATGTGACCTCTAAGCCTTAGTTTCACAATCTGAAAAATGGAAGTCAAATCTGCCTCAAAGAATAGTTGTTAAGTTAAAATGAGATAATGGATAAAACAATTGACACAAATAGGTGCTCAGTGTATGTTGTTTTTCTACAGATGAATACGTGGACCCATAGCTTTATGAAGGCAGTGAGGGTGCCCAAAAGGGGGCACTAGGAGAGAACGTGTTGCTTCTGTATCTTACAAAGGTGGCTTCAGGCCAAGTCCTTCCCCAGAGCTTCTAGAAAGTTCTTCTAAAACGTTCTAGAAAGCTTCTAGGAAGTTTGCATAAGCAGGTGGCAGAGAGCTAAATTTGAATTCCTAACTGATAAAAAGCAGTTAGAGCCTTGACTATTTTTTCCCTATCTTCAGAAAAGTCCAATTCTATCCTTTTTCTTTCTTTTAAGCAAGGAACAAAGTAATATAAGCGAAATGTAATCTATAATAAAAACTATTCAGAGGTGTTTTTTTTTTTTTGTTTTTTTTTTAACAAGTCACATTTTAGAAAGCCAGGTTGTCCCACAGGTTTGCAAGCTGCTGGAACCATAGAGGAGTAAGTGTACAAGGAAAACTTTTGATAATTTGTGGGGAAAGGAAGGTGACCTACCATTCCTGGGCTCTGTACACTATTCACTGATGAATATGATTGCTTTCATGATTTGCGGGAAAATACCAATCCTGGGTAGGACCTCTAATACCAAGGTGCTAATGCAAATCATTGTGAGACGCAGATGCAAAGCAAAACATTGTGACACAAGCTTAATCCCCCACTTGAGGAGGAGTATTGGGTATTGATACGCATAATCAGCTTTGAAACTTCAAAAGAATTGTGTCTGTACCATCTGTCAGGAAGGTTTCTCCCCTGTCGGGTCATTCTGGGAGCCATGGATCAAAGAGTGGGATTATTTTCAGCACACCTTTTAGCTGCCTGTAACGTGTTAATGAACTTGACAGGCAGCCACACCCTCTGCAAGCTGACCCCAGCTGGGCAGCCAGAGTGCCACTCCTGCGTGGGGTCCTCTGGGAGACAGTGTGGAAAGGCTTCGAGGAAGCTCTTCTTCTCATGAGACCAAAAGTGTCATCTGACTAATGTGTCTAGACACAGTTCTTCACAAAGTGGGAGGCCCAGCGTCCATGCTTAGTCTCAGCTCCTCCCCACAGTATGGCGTTGTGGAATTATAAGGAGCTGTTCAGGCCAAGTTTTCCTGATCTCTTTCTTCATTGATTAGAGGTAAAAAGATAAAGGAAAATGCACTTAGACAAGGACAGGAGAGACACCCCCAAACTAACTTTATCTTAAAATTTTAGAATGTCATGAATAATGAACACACACATGGATTTGGGGAGAATGACCCCCATCATCATATTCTTGTTTTCTTAAAAAAAACTCTGAAAATTGTTTGTCTTTATTATAATATACATAAGAAATAATAAATTCATAGGCCTTCTCTACAATTATCTAAGAACTGCAGAACCAGAAAGAGTCTTATGCAGTCAATCCACTCTACTGTGTGGTATTTCTATTTCTACTCGAAGTTACCACACTTGTGATAGAAGGCAAACTCATGAGGGCAAGCCATCTGCCTAGTTTACAGCAGTCCTAAAACTGCAGGAAACAGGGCCAGGCACACAGTAGATGCCTCATGACATTTTGTTGAAGGAATTAATAAATATCTATTTTTAAAAGGTATCACCTTAGTGGGCATCTCAATAGAAAGTTCAGTTTTCTGGTAGATCCACTGAGTTTCTTTAAAAACTATTTTGATGCTTATGAGGGTCATCAGGGGATATGGTCTGTGAGGTTGTCACTGCAATCACGAGATTCACAACCTGGAAAATCCTGGGAAAACAGCAATGTGATACATTCCTCTGATTCTGATCGGCCCCTGACATCTCTTGCTTCTGCTCACGAGTTTATGAGGAGATATCCAGCTTCCCCTGGAAATATGTTTCAACTGATAGACTCTTCTCCTGTGTCTAACCTAAAACTATCCTGCAATAAAGAGCTTGCTTAGTTTTGTATGCTCCTTAGTGTAGAAGAAGAAAGAGTTTGTCAATATATTTTACATTCATATTTTTGGGAAAACTGTTATCTTACTCCTCCAAGCATTCTCCTCTAACATCAATCAACAGTATTTACAGAGTCCCTATTATGAGCATAGCACTGCGTTTTCCCATGGCTTCATGCCTTATTTACAAGAACTTTGATAACATTTCTCTTTCTTTTCTAAATTTTCTCCAATTTGCCCACAGCTTGCTTAAAATATGAATCCACAAAACTAGGCATACAATGGTGAGTGCATTAGAAAAAACAGCTTGTACATAGGTTTTTCAGGGAGAGCTAGACTCCCTTTATTCCCATCCAGAAGAAGGAACGTTGATAAATGAAGCCCCTAGGCACAGGAAGAGGGGGTTTCAACCACAGAGACAGGGTAAGGAATTTGACGTTTCCAAAATGTCTCTGTGGGGATATAATTTTTCTTTCATAGAAAATAAGTAGCACATTATAATCAAACTTTCAAAATGTTGGAAATTTTCTCCCTTTGTTTGGCTCTGAGTTAGAGAGTTATTGCCACAATTACACCACGAAGCAAACCAACGCTGAGCTCAGAAGCTTACAAAAACAAGCATATAGTCTCATGCTAATGGGTCTCCAGATCTACTGAAGTTCAGGTGATTCCATCCATTGCTCTAGGCTGGTGTTTGCTGGGCGGTTTCATTTCACCCGGGTCACCTGGGCTCGTCTTCTGGGTGTGAGCGGGTCCGTATCTGCTCCATACGTCCTCTCCCCCTCCTTGGACTCGTGGCTACACTACGTTCCTATGAACAAGGGCAGGAATGCAAGAAGCAAACACATGGAAGGCCTCTGTTCCCATCTTGTCTGCTAACATTCTTTGGGTTAAAGCAAGTCACATATCCAAGTCCAATGTCAATGGGGGCAGAGAGGGATATGCACCCGCTGTGGAAGAAATAACATCTGCTTCTCAAACTCTGGAAGTGTACATTTGCTGAACAGTAATCTCCATGATCACCTAGTCCCCTTGACTGTAAACTTACAAAGGCAAGACTTTGGTCTGTTTTGCTTTGCACTGTATTTTCAGGGCCCTGCACAGGTAGTCAGTGGTTCAATGAACATTTGTCAAAGGAATGAATGAATAAATGAATGAGGAAGCCAATAATAGAGACCCAGCAATAGCAGATTAAGAATAGTACTGAGGGCAGCACAGTAGGCTATTTTCTTTATGACAAAGGCATTTCTTTTTAATAAGACATTTCTAAATGTATGACACAATTTATATGAAGATAACTGTAATGCGTGCACAAATATATTCATGTGTCTATATTCCGACGTCTTTTGTATTTGTCCTATGGTGAGCACAGCTCAAGAGGCACTCATCTGGCCAGGAGGCCCTTCCACATCAGATAAACAGAGGGCATCCTGTGACTTGTAGTGACTATAGAGCCTGACTCCCCATGAGCTGCTCTGCCCTGAGCCTCCCTACGTGACCACTGCGTCCACCGAATATGAATTCCCCTGGCAGAGATGGCTGGAGGCTCGCTTCCCGGGCTACTGTGGCCCTGGTCGGCTGGATCACATGGCTTGAGGCTTTGCTTCTGGGAGCACTTCTGTGCTGTCCGCCCACTTAGAATCAGCTGAGACAGCTCACACTTTCTGGTCACCTTCCATTGCTGATCCCGACCCCTGTGCTGACAGCGGAGCCTGCCTCGCTGCTACAGCACCAGGCAATACTGCCCGGTTGTCCATGTTGACCATAGTTTCTGGGAGTACTGGCAAATTGCCTGGGAGGCCAGATAGTTTATCTAGGGCAGATCCAAGTCTGGCTGCTAAATAAATGGCTGAACTATGTTAAATCTGGTCTAGATTGAAACTTCGTGCAGAAAAAATACTGGGGTGACTGGTTATTTCAAACATCTCAACAGAATGTAAATTTCAGGCAGGCAATTTATCTGTCTTATTCGACATTTTCATCCCGGCGACTAGTACCAGGGCCGGCTTTTGGCACACATTCCGCTAGTGTTCTTTGAATGCATGAAAGAAAAACATATGTGTCCTCCAAATTATTTATATTTCGCTTTACTATCATTTTTTCCCAATATGCTATAATATGATGTTGTCAAATTAGTAATACTTCAAAATTAAATGAAATTTGATTCAATAAGTTCTATGTTTAGAGCAGTAACTGGCACATAGTAAGCACTATATAGTGTCTGATAAAGTAAAATAAGTTCTAAATCAGAATGAAGTGACTGTCTTATTTTTGTTTTTCCAATTTGGAACAAAGTACATATATTTGAATTTCTCTATCATAGTTCTCTGTTCTCCCCATGTCTCCCTTCTGATCATAACACTTAAAATGATGATAGCAATGAAGACAATACTGTCATAATGACATCTAGTAGTCACTGAGCATTCACTATGCATCAGGTATTGTGCTAAGTATTTCAAGTGCATTATTTCATTTAATTCTTAAAGCAAAAGTGTGAGGTGGAGCGTATTATCCGTACCTTTTGGCAAAGGAACTCACAGCTCTCTCAAATAGGAAATTATGAAGCTGGTCTTTCTAATTCGAGTCTGTGTCTTTTACACTGTGTTTCCAGCAGGCAGGGGGCTGCAAAGGGGAGTCTTCTTCACTTCCTTGTTGAAAACATGTTGATATCAGGTGCTAATGGAAAGAGGTGCATGGTTTTTATAAAGTGCCTCTGAAAACCCCTCTTTTCTGTCTTGAGAGAAAGTCATTAAGATCTGTGGCTCTTAACACATCTTAGTAGTTTGTCCTGAACTCCAGGAAAAACTCAAATCTCCTTCCTCTGAGATCTGTCGTGAGTAAGTATGAAAGGGGATGGTAATACTATCCACAGTGATGCCACTGAAGCAGAGCGGATCTTCTACGGTTAGGAATTCCCTGGAGGACTTTCTAAAAGGTTTTTATTTATTTATTTTTTCTTGAGAGATAGAGCACAAGCTGGGGAGGGGCAGAGAGAGAGGGAGAGAGAGAGTCCCAAGGAGGCTTTGGGTTGTCAACATCAGCCTGATGTGGGGCTCAAGCCCATGAACTGTAAGATCTTGACCTGCGCTGAAACCAAGAGTCACTCACTTAACAGACTGAGCCACCCAAACGGGCACCTCCCATGGAGGGCTTTTCAGTCCATTTAACTGAGATGCCAGAGGCTATGGTGTCTCTTGGGTCAAGGAATCTGCACCATTAGCAACTTTATGGGCCAGGAGAAGATGCTTACCATGGTTTACTGCAGGGAAATTATCTTGAGCAGATCAGTGTGTGTGTGTGTGTGTGTGTGTGTGTGTGTGAGACTGTCAGCTGACATCCACAAAACAGCCAATTACAAACTTTGTATAGTTAGCCAGGACTTTGTGTCACTCTAGAGAAGGTGATGTGTTGAGGTCCCCTCTTGAGAATCACGGCCAGACGAGGCTGAGCACAGGCTGACAGTAGCTCTGCTAATCCTTCCCTCGCCTCTGACACTTTCCCGGATGGATTTTGTTGCCGCAGCTCTGTATGCAGCGGTTCCCTTGGCAGCGAGAGAGAAAAGGGACCGAAGCTTGCAGCTGTCTGATCACTGTGTAACTCCTCACAGAGAAGATGGGATGCTCATCCTTCAAAGTGACACCAGTGAAAGCCACGTGTGTCACTCACAGAGAGGCTGCCCATTCAGAGGGCAATGAGGGGTTCCATTTTTCAGTTCTCAGTTTCAGCAGATGGCCCAATTCCCAAGGTGATGTAATAGGCTCTGCTTATCAGGTTTGGTGGGACAGCGGCAGGGAACAGTCCGTATTACCTGCAGAACAATTGACCTGGCATGATGCTATCATGGAAGGAGTGGGGGGAACATCCTGGGCCTAGAAAGCTTGAGCACAGCCCAGTAGTCTACCTCCCTCCTTTCAAGGGCCATCACCTCCCTCCATTATACTCAGTGAAAAGGGTTGTCAATTCCACTGGGTTGCTCCCTGGCCCTTAAGCACCTTTCTCAGTGTCACCTGGGTTCTGCTCAAAATGACAGGCCTGTGGGCCTCCTTCTATGTAAACGTGCTCAGCAGTGCTGGTCCACAGGGAAATTATAATTTCCTTTATTGCTTTATCCCCAAATTACCCAGAGTACCTACCAAAGGCTGCTGTGTATTCAGACTCTTAGCAATGTTTTTTGGGTAACAGAGGGAAAGTATAGCACAGGATGGACATTAAAAATGGAAAACTGGGGCGCCTTGGTGGCTTAGTCGGTTAACCGTCGGACTTTGGCTCAGGTCATACTCTCATAGTTGGTGAGTTCAAGCCCTGCATCAGGCTCTGTACTGACAGCTCAGATTCTGTGTCTCCCTCTCTCACTACCCATCCCCTGCTCACACTGTCTCTCCCCCTCTCTCTCTCAAAAATAAATAAACATTAAAAAAAATTGAAAAGGAAAACCAGGAAATTACTTAAGAACAGTGTTATCTTTTTTTTAAATGTTTTATTTATTTTTGAGAGAGAGAGAGCGAGAGAGAGTGAGTGCAAGCGGGGTATGGTCAGAGAGAACAGGACAGAGGATCCAAGATGGGATCTGTGCTGTCAGCAGCAAGCCCGATGTGGGACTTGAACTCACAACTGAACTGTGAGATCATGACCTGAGCTGAAATTGGACACTCAACAGACTGAGCCATGCAGACACTCCAAATGCAGTGTTATTCTTAAGTGTCTTGTCCACTGGCCACAGGAAACTTTTTTCTGGTTTCCCTACCTTGTTAGGAGTCCTCTCTCTTTCTCTCTCTGTGCTTCTTAAATGAAGCACAGCACTCAATAAATTCTTTATTATACCTAGTGATTTAGCTTTTCCATACCTCCCTTCTCCACCGAAACCAGTCCCCTGATTTGCTTTTGTGTGGCCAAAAGCTTAATAAGAAACTTTGCTAAAAGACAAGGCCTTCTACCCAGGGCTTTACCTTTGAGCTGAACAAAGAACCAATAGGAACTTTGGAATTACATTTTTCCCATTAATATGGTAACAGATTATTTAAGAGGACCCTGACCAGTTTGGGTAAAGGAAAGGAGAATGATGGGAAAAGACATTCATTTCCTTTTTCTCTCTATATATCCTGCCTGCTCCCTGGAAGAAGCACCTGGGCATAAACTTATCCCCTGATGCTGAGTTACACTACAAGGTTGACTTTTGAGAATCCCTACTTAAGCTCAGGGAGGAGATAGGCCTTATTTCGAATGTTACCCACTCTAACCGATTCTAGAAATGAATTCTGCCACACACTGAGTCAACTTGGAAACAGGCTTCTCAAACTGAGCCTCTCGGTGAGAAAACAGCCCGGTGGCCACCTCATGGCAGCCTGAGAGACCCTGAGCAGAGGACTATGGCTAGGCGGTGCCCAGACCACTGGCCACAAAACTGTGAGATGATCAATGTGTGTTGTTTTAAGCCATTCCAGTTGTGTATTTTGTTATGCAGCAATGCGTAACTAATACAAGCCCCTACCTTCTGGTGTTGTTAGAATCTCATGAATTAAGGTTTGTAACATGTTTAGAATACTATAAGCAGATGTTAGCTATTAAAATTTTAAGGAATTTTATAAATTTCCTTTCTCAGTTCCTTAGTCAGCAACTTGGGTGCTACTATGTGCCCACGTAATCCCTTTTTTCAAACTCCTTACAGCCTAGTGGGAAAATAATTCATTAAAAATATTTATAACTATGAGGAGTATTCTGAAGGAAAATCGAGAATGCTATGGGCGGATATAAAGGGACCTTAAACTCAGGGAGGGATTAATTGAGGAAGTGACGCTTAAGCAGCAAAATAAGGCTGAGAAGCAGAAGGGGATAAACAGTGGGAGAAAGAAGAGTCTAGATTAGCTCGGGGCAGAAGACCTTTTTGAGAGGCTGGAATGGTCCTATGCCCTGTGTCCAGGAAGGGTCATTTCTCTTCAAGCCAGGAGCCCCTGGCTATTTATGGCAATTGATGACTTTAAAGGTGGCCTTGCAAGTGCGGCATTGACTTGTAAATTTCATTTAACTTCAAATCATCTGCATTTAGGGGCGCCTGGGTGGCTCAGTCGGTTAAGCCTCCGACTTTGGCTCAGGTCAGATCTCATGTTCGTGGGTTCGAGCCCCACGTCAGGCTCTGTACTGACAGCTAGCTCAGAGCCTGGAGCCTGCTTTGGGTTCTGTGTCTCCTTCTCTTTCTGCACCTCCCCCTCTCATGCTCTGTCTCTCTCTGTATCAAAAATAAATAAAACATTAAAAAAATTAAAAAAAATCATCTGCATTTAAATGGGTTCCTACGTGGGTCATTGCTACAATGTTAGAAGTGTAGGGAAAAGGGAACAACATGCAAAAGGATCCTAAGGCTGGAAAAACGTGTTTTATTTAAACAACTATAAGGGAAGTCCAGTTTAACAAAACTGACCCTTCCATGCTTATAGTTCTGTTATTCAATCAAACAACAATATTCTCAAACACTTGTATGATGTTTATTTTGTGCCAGCGCTGTTTGAAGCATTTGCAAAGTTATTTATACCTCAGAACAGCTTTTTAAAAACATTTTTTAATGTTTATTTTTGAGAGAGAGACAGAGCGCAAGCAGAGGAGGGGCAGAGAGCGAGAAGGCAGACAAAGAATCTGAAGCCGCTTCAAGGCTTTGAGCAGTCAGGAGAGAGCCCAACACAGGGCTGGAACCCATAAACCATGAGGTCATGAGCTGAACCAAAGTCGGATGCTTAACTGATGGAGCCACTCAGGAGCCCCCCTCAGAACAGCTTTTATTACCTGCATTACAAAGGTGTGGTGTGGCTCAGCTAACTTGCTTATGGTGGAGCAGCTAGTGATAAACGGAGCTGGGCAGGCTGGGTCTAGAATCTACTTTACTGTACAATATTCACTTACATACAAACCAAAAGCGATTATAAGGCTCATTTGGGAGCAGGGGACTTTAATTCTCTGCTTAGGCCACTGCTCCTGTGTATATTGTAGAAATGAACTATCTTCTGATGGAAAAGAAGTGTTGTAAAGTAATAACAAGCAATGTGCATATCTGATGAGCCCTTTTTGAGGAAACATGTGGTTATGTGCAGTTGTGCTCTTTGGAAAATCTTTGGCACTCCTCCTGTTTATGGGGTCCTTACCAAGGCGTAGGGGGAGGACAGCTTTCCCACGTGCAAGTTCCTACCTCCTGTGTTTTGCTGTAACTTGATCGATCATTTAATAATTGTTTTCATGAACCTGGGGAGCTAGTGGCACACAGCCCAGTAATTATTTTTTTGTTTTATACTAGTCATGACAACAAAACTATCTTTGTATAAAATCTTAAAACTTCGAGAACTGAGTTTTTCCTCACAAAGGTAAACAACGGTGCTTAGACCTGTTTCAGGAAAGTTCTCTCCGTATATGTTGTTATGATGTAAGACATTAGGAAGTGTGAAAAGAATGGCTGCTTCTTTGTCCCGCATTGTTACGACACTTGTAGCACTAAAATATCCCCTCTGGAGGGATGGTTTAGTGTCAGCATCTTCTGGGTGAAAAGGAGACAGGAGAGAAAAGAGCTCCCAGTTGTGTGGAACATTTTAACAAAGTTGTGAACCCAGCGGATGTTTGGAGACTGCACCACCAGAGAGAGTGGGATTACATTTTTAAAAGTTTGATCCCATCACTAACCTTACTCTACTGGTTGATGTAGGGCTATAGATAAAGGTGATTTCATACATGATTAAAAGCCAAAATCTGTGGAGGAAGAGCAGATGCTCCGATTACCTTTGGTTTTATTTCTTTGGATTCCTGAAAATAAGAAGTGCCTAAAAGAGTTACTGTCAGTCAGCGCTCTGATATAAAAGGATTCAGCATTTGTCAATATTATAAGAATGCCGAGGAAGTGCCGTCGTGGCTGCTAAATTTGGAATATTTGGAAAAGCAGCTTAAATAGTAAGGAAACCTATGGTTACCATATGGAAGTTACTTTTACCCACTACTATTATGAGCTGTATCATCTGACTCGTTAGTTGAAGGTTGCTTTCTCTTTGTATTTGTGATTTTAAACTTTGAAGTTATTTGGAGCTTGTAAATATCACAGACATAGTGGTTCAGATCTCTTCTGGAACTTCCTGTCATCTGAAACTGCTCCCCTCCTCTACCCAGAGGGAAGGAGAGACTGAAGAAAGAGGTAGACCACTCCAGATGGGTTTAAAAAGCCAAGGACTTTACTTAGAAGGGCTGTCGTGGGTGACTACAAGAGGAGTAGATCTCCACACCTGACTGCTAAATCTTTTTTTTTTTTTTACTTTTTCTTTTGTTTATTTATTTTTGAGACAGAGCACAAGTGGGGAGGGGTAGAGAGAGAGAGAGAGACATAGAATAGGAATCAGGCTCCAGGCTCTAAGCTGCCAGCTCAGAGGTCGACTTGGGACTCAGACCCACAAATTGTGAGAGCGGGGCTTGAACCCACAAACCCGTGAGATCATGACCTGAGCCAAAGTCAGATGCTTAACCCACTGAGCCACCCAGGGCCCCCTGCCGGCTAAACCTTAAAAAGTTTTTCTAGAGGCCTTAACTTCCAGGCAATCTCAACACCATATCACTGTCTCAAGTCTAGGCCTTTGAAGCAGCTTCCGGGAGGGGGAAGGCAGACAGATCCACATCCCAAGGGCAGGGGAAGGCCTGAGGAGTTTCTGATTGCCAGGGCCCAGCTCACAGGTCAACTGGCAGTCATGTCCTGTCCATGGCCTCCCCCAACCAGATAACCAAACACAATTCTTAGGTTAAAGAAAAATGCTAGACATCAGTATCTAGATTTTAAAATACAGTGGAATACTCTGGCATCAAGGAATCTCCAGATAGAAATATTAACTTCAACCTGGGAATAACTGCATACCTGCCCATTTAAAGTATGAATTCCTAATAAAAATGCTGCCAGGTGATTCTCCAGGCCGGGCTGGGAATTCTGTTGGATGGAGGCTGTCATGTTTCCTGAGGTGGCAGAATCCACCTGAAAGGAAGTGCCCCTTGAAATGAGCGGGACCCTTCGGTCCTTGTTCCACTCATGTGCCATCTCTCTTCTCACACGGTAAGAATGCTCCATGTTTATTGTGTTCTCACCATGTGCAGATACCGCCCTATGTGATTTAAGTGAGGAAGGGAGTTAGATTTTTATTCCCAGTTTACCAGTGAGAAAACTGGGGGGACTGCAAAGCCCAGGAAATATTCAAAAGATCAATTGACCTTCTTCCTTTTGTTCATCCTTCCCCCATTTATTCTGCACTAGATACAGTGTTTGATGGTGGGAAGAGAAAAAGAAATGCAGGCTGATCCATGGTTCTTGGAACTTAGTGACAGTAGGGAAGACGGTCCTGTAACAGAGTGCCACAGGAGCCCTGAGAGAAGAAGGTGCTAGCACAAAAGAGTCACGAAGGAAGTCAGTTTCAATCCCACCAGGAGACTCATGAAAAAGTCTAGTGGAAGACATGCCTGAGTTGAAATGTGCAAAAGACTTTTCTGGCAGGGAAGGGAGAGGGGTTAGGAGTGGTCAGGGCAGTGTGTGCCTTCCAGGCAAAGGAAGGGCCAAGTCTCAAGGTGAGAAACAGCCAGGAGTATCTTGTCAGCTTGGCTGAAGTGTAGGGTTGGAGGAATATCTTGGGACAAGCTGAGTTTGGGAAGTAAGGGCAGTGGGTGGTCTGATGTGAAAGGCACAGTATTTATGAACTAGAAATTCATCTTAACTTTGTAGATGATAGAGAACCAATATGGTGGTTTTCACTAGGAGAGCGATGTGATCACACTTCTGTTTTGGAAATATCCCAAATGGTGTGGAAGGCAGATTGGAAGGGGATGACCCTAGAGGTGTGGAGCCACCTTAGGAGACTGAGAGTTAATCTGGCTGAGAGATGGCAGGGGGAGGGGAGAAGCTGGATCATAGCAGTTAGCAATGGGGGTCTGAGGAGAGGCGCTCTCCTCTCTTATCACTTCTCCAGCCTCCCCACCATCCGAGAGGGCCCTGAGCACTCTCCATCACTTGGAGCTCTGTCCTGAAGCCTGGGAGGATTGGGTTCTGGTCCTGGCTCTGTCTTCACACAGCTGTGTGCTACCGGACACATCGCCGAAACTCTGGACCTCAGTGGCCTCATTTGCAGAATGTCAAACACACTAGATGATCTCCGAAGCTTCTTTCAGGTCCTATCTTTGGTCTTTCCAAAGAATGGCATGGTTTCTTTAAGTCCATTTCAAACTAGATGCAGGGATATATCCAGAATAAATTAATACCTCTGTTGTGGAGTAGATAATTGAAGAGAAAAGAAACTTGAAAATCATTTAATCCATGAGTTTTCATATTTCTGATTAGCTGAAGAATATTTCATTCAAATGAAATATTATGCAAATGCTCAATAAATAAAGCAGATGGAGGCTGACCACCTCAGGCTGATGTGAAGGTAAGAGTGGGAAACCCCCGCCTTGCTCAGTGGGTGTCTAAAACTAAAGCCCGGTCCGGGCATCTATATCAAATTGTCTAAAACCCGACACCCGGTTCCGAGAAAAGCACGCCTAGTCCCTAACCCGCAGCCCCGGCGCGCCTATGCGGGCTCTGGGCGTGCCTCCGGTCGGTCCGGGCGAACGCAACGCCTCCATCCCGCCCCGGCTCCAGGCGCATCGGCTAATAGACACGCCCCTGCCGCGGGTCCTTCACCTGAAGGAGGGAGAGAGGAAAAGATAGAGAACGCGCAGAGTAAAGACGACGACACTCACGGTTTTCTTGGTCAGTCGAAGAGAGAGTTTATTAAAAGGGCCGTCAATTTATAGACTACTAGGGCGGAGATATCCAAATAGCTGGCCTACGTCAACACCAGGTGAATGGAGTTGAAAATGCATAATCAATGAAGTGTCCCGACATTTGCCTCAGCGATAGGGGGGGCGGGGGAGCAGCACTAAATACGGTTTTGATCTTTGTGTGCCTCTGCCCTTCTGCGTCTGTCTCTGCGGGACAGGCGCCAGCTGGCAAACAACGACCTCCAGAAGAAATCTTGTTTACTGGTTTGCTCTCCGGAGAGAGAAAATCCTAGCCTGAGGCAAACAGAAGGCTTGGCCCCCGACAAGTGGGCAGCTCCTAGGGGACTCCCAGGGATTAAGCTTGATTAAGACGGGCAGAGACAGGCTCAGGGTGGGGCATTCAGTTGTCCAGCTCCAGCCAGGGAATGAGACAGATCATGACCCCCAACGTCATGGAGTTAGTGACAAAGTTAAGATAGGATCTAAGTCTCCTGTTTTTTTCTACTGTTGCATGATGAGATGAGATCCTTAAGCCAATACTTTCTTGAAAAGTGCAACATCAAATACCTTGTCAAACTTTCTGCAATGTAAGATTTGGCAATACCAGTTTGATGTTTTTCTCACACTAAAGTTATGATAACGTTAAAAAGGGGCACAAGACATTGGGCATCAGTTGCCCATATATCCTTGTTTAGGAATGGATTATGACTTGTTTTCTGAAGAGAACTTTGACCTTTCCTGGATGGAGATGGTGGAGATGGTATGTTCCTTACATAGGCATGCTTGCTCTTAATACTCATTAGACATCATCAAAAATATTTTTCAACTTATTGCTTGTTAAATAAGGTAAATGGGGGTGCCTGAGTGGTCAGTCAGTTGAGTGTCCAACTTCGGTTCCGGTCATGATCTCAAGGTCTGTGAATTCAAGCCCCACATCAGACTCTGTGCTGACAGCTCAGAGCCTGGAGCCTGCTTCAGATTCTGTGTTTCCCTTTCTCTCCACCCCTCCCCCACTCATGCCGTATCTCTGTCTCAAAAACAAATAAACGTTAAAAAATGTTTTTAAATAAAAAAATAAAGAAGGTAAATGGATCTTCCTTTAAGTAGTAATACAGAATATTTGGCTCCAAGGAATTGCCTATGATAATCAATATTAATTAATCAATAAATTAATTATGCAAATTAAACTAGTCAGCACCTGACACTGTGCTAGGCTTTGGAAATACCATGGTGACAAAGGCAGAGCCGGGAGCTGCCCTTGTGGAGTTTCCAATCAAGTGAGTGAGCCAGACAGGTAAAGACAGCTTTCTGGAAGATGCAGCTTCTAGCTTGAGACCTGGAGGGGAAGCCCCAGACAAAGGCAGGGAGCAAAGGGTTGTGGGTGAGAGCTTTCCGGATGGAGGGAACAGTGCATTTATAGATTCAGAGGTGAGAGAGAGCATGACTTCT
The DNA here is from genome assembly GCA_004023785.1 of Mungos mungo. Lineage (NCBI taxonomy): Eukaryota > Metazoa > Chordata > Mammalia > Carnivora > Herpestidae > Mungos > Mungos mungo. Next base: position 17,063 of record PISW01013476.1, read on the forward strand.
CCAACAACCTCAAAGAGGTTCACTTGGGCAGCTGGAATGAAGGGAAGAGTGAGGGAGTTGAGGCTGGAGATGTGGAGGCCGTAGACTATTCAGCGATGAGGGGTGTGGAATTCATGCTGAGTCCTGTCTGAACCAATGGGGTGTTTGAAGCAGAGCCTTGTTTTAGGGAAAACAGACTGGCTGTGGTTTGGAGAACGGATTAGAATTGGGCAAACCAGTTAGCAGGTTGTGTAGTCATCTGGGCTGAAAGGAGGGTCGCCTGACCTCTAGTAGTCGTATTGAAAGAGAGGAGGAAAAGACCAACTGGGAACTGCCATCAGTGGGATTTGGTGATATTAACCAGTTTCTCATTTGAGATGCTCAAAGTATTTACCGAGACCTTCCTGAAGGATAGAGAGCCTGGGAGTCTCCAAACTTCAGTTTTAGATTAGTTAAGAATTCTAAGAGGGCGCTGCGTTTGAAGTGTATTATCAACGCGGTTTTAGTAACATTGTGCTCTCAGGTTATATGTTGTTACGTCTTCCTGTGGCTGTTCTGCAGACTATTGATAGGACATTACATGGGATCCTTTAGAGGAACATCCTGGAAAACTTACTCTCACGGTGCACCCCAGTAACGACTTCTGCTTCTCCCGACTTTACTTTGAGTTCTGATCATGATAACTAGTTTTAGAGACCACAAGTTCCTCTTTGGTTGGTATCTGGGAAGCCCCAAGCCACATTATTGCTGCTTCTAGCAAAATGTATTAGCCCTCGTGGCATATGAGGTTTCTATTTTTAATTTTACTTTCTTCCCAGTTCCTTACTTGCTTGTTATTATTGTTTTAAGTCTCAAAATGTAGTATCTCTACAAGCCACTTTGATTCCTTTTTGGAGTGAGATTGACTATAATTACAATGATGTGAAGAAAACTTCTTGCATCTTTGTGCCACAGAACAGTTACAAAGTTAATCTTGCATACATATTTGTAAGTGTTTGTGAATTAAAATTTTAGATTCAAGGTTTTGAAAGTCTAAGGGTTTCTCTCCACTTATAAAGCAAAAACATGCCTTTCTCAGTCCTCTTTCCTCCGGATTATAATTTGAATATCACCAACTTCTTCCTTCTGATGTAAGCTGAATAGTAGCATTTTCTGTTTTTGTAAGGAGTCACTTATCTTCACCAGTACCTCTGTAAATTTTCATATGGGAGAATTTCTGAGTATTTGCAAGGATTCATTTAAAAATATAAATGTGGTTATATTGGGTTAGTCTTTTTCTGAGTCACAGAAATAACTCTCTCCTTTCCTTCAACAGTCAGGCTCTGTATTACATATAGAAATATGGACTTAAAAGATTTATTCGTGTCCCAAAGGAACTAGGAATCCAGTGGGGGAGGGAAGTTAATCGGATCTTCGCTGTGCAGTGTGATAAATGCCTCCATGGGGGGAAAGCACAGTGAATAGCTTAACTTTCCAGGTCCCCACTTTTTGCCTTGGTTGTAAGAACAGCCCTGCTGAGTCAAACTCCCTGCACTTCTTTGTTCTGGGTCTGATCGTACCACCGTTTTGCAGACCCAGCCTGTGTGGGTTTCCGACTTCTGGCTCCCCATTTTTAAGTTGGAGGGTTTGGAGTTACATGCCTAACAAAAGGCTGCGGCTCCTATCCAGACAAAATCTTATTATTGCCGGTAACCTTTAAGGCCAGATTTTGCTTAATGAAGTCATTTCCACGTTGCTTTGTTAACGATGAGTGGAAGATTGCTTTGCTGATCTGATCCGGATTCAAGGAATTCTATTAAAGGACACGTTCTGCAGAAAGGACATTCTCATCAAGTCTCTGATCAATATGCTTTGCAACACTGGCATCGATTTATCTGCATTGGTGGATGTACTAGAATCCAAAAATGGCCATAGGTTTTTTGCAGCAATCCCATCAAGAGGCAAAATCCTTTTCTCCACCTCATGAATCTGGGCTAGCCTTACAACTTGCTTTGGCCAAAAGAATATGGCAGAAGCAATATAGTACAAGTTCTGAGTCTGGGCCTCCAGGGGCCTTGCAACTTTACTCTTACTCTTGGGACTTGATTGCTGTCTTTAAAAAAAAATTTTTTTTTTGTCTTTATTTTATTTTGAGAGAGGGAGAGAGAGACAGAGAGTGAGTGGGGAAGGGTCAGAGAGAGAGAGGGAGATACAGAATGTGAAGCAGGCTCCAGGCTCTGGGCTGTCAGCACAGAGCCCGACGCGGGGCTCGAACCCACAGACCCTGAGATCATTCCCTGAGCCGAAGTTGGACGCCCAACCGACTAAGCCCAGGTGCCCCTTGATGGCTGTCTTGAACAAGGCCGGGTTAGCCTGCTGGATGATGAGTTACATGGCCCACTCATTCCTGTGACAGAAGCCATCCCCCAGCTGGCCCACCTGCTGACCACTGCAGGCGGTCAGCATAAGTGAGCCCAGCCGAGATCAGAGAAGTCTGGACAGATGGGCAGAAATACCCAGCTGACCAATAGGTGGTGAGAAGTAACAAATGGTTGTTATTTTAAGCCACTAAGTTTTGGGGTTATTTGGTGTGCGGTAAAAGCTAGACGGTAGGAGCCCAGTTTTGATGTCACTGCAGTGGGATGCACATGCTAGTGGGCTTCAGAGCAGAGAAGAAATGAAGGAAGGGCGTTAAAGAGAAGGGAAGAGGGGCGCCTGGGTGGCTCAGGGAGTTACGTGTCTGACTTTGGCTCAGGTCGTGATCTCGTGGTTTATGAGTTTGTGCTGACAGCTCAGAGCCCAGAGCCTGCTTCAGATTCTGTGTCTCCCTCTCTCTCTGCCCCTCCCCCACTCACACTCAGTCTCTCTCAAAAGTAAGTAAAACATTAAAAAAAATTAAAGAGAAAGGAAGAAGAGTAACATGCATGCACCACCTTCTGTGTGCCCAGCTGATGATAATTTTAACCTCAATCAATGAAGAAACAAGTAAACAAGTCTTCTGAACATTGTAGTAGGTTGCCCATAAAGGAGATTCAAGCCTGCTAATTCATTATGACTCCCAAAAGATTTGTCAAAATGAGCCCATGTTATTTATGGCATGAATTTTAAAACATCAATCCCCTAATGAGAAAATACATAATTCTGTTCATTTCCTCATATCTAAAGACAACATAAACCATTTATCTAACCCCACCCCCAGTACCCCAAAAAATGAGGGGTAATATTTTAATTGGTTATGCCAGAAATATAATTCACATGTAACTCTGAAAAATATACATCTTAGGTTTCAGTTTCACTTAACAGAGCCCTGCCAGACCTCCCTGCTGAGTCCAGGGTTTAACTAGGGAAAACAGAAAGAAGAGGAAGACAAATCTATGATCCTCTTGGGAAGGATGGTGGGGAGGGCTGAGGGTGGTGGGTGCTGTCATATAGCCACACAAGAGAAGGCATTGTGGGCTGTCTAGGAAAGGATGACACACTGACAATAGTGCTGTCACCAGTTCACCGAAGGGCCTCAGAACCACTGGTTTAGGCTCTCTGGCCTCAGTTTCCTCATTTATAAACTGGGTAAGTTGTTCCATTTCTGGTCTTGACATAAGTTAAACTTCCCTGAGTGAGTGTATGTGCTTTGCCTTTTCTTCCAGAAAGTGGTCCTAATGAAAGATTTTCTTTATTACAATGATTCTCTCAGTCCTGAACATGTTTTGATTGTCTGGTGTGGGGCCGGCCCTCTGAGCACCCCTGGCCACGCTGTACTGAACAAAATGCAGCCCCTGCCTTTGAAGGACTTCTGTGTACAGTGTGGGAAAGGCCACGCGGTGTGGGAAAAGCTCTTATGGGGCAAATAGCGGGGCCTTCCAGGTAGGGTGGTGCTCAGAGGAGGCTGTCTGGAGGAGAAACACCTTTGAAAATAGCTGAAGGATGAGTAGCATTGGTCAGACGAAGAAGTGTTTGTCACTACTACCCAGGCGTCAGTGGTCTTACTGCATAGAACCAAGTGATTATAACTCGGCACGTATGCCCAGATAACTGGGTACTTTGTTCGCTCAGGAATCTGAAGAGTTTTGGGGTCCCTGGGTGGCTTAGTCAGTTACACATCAGGCAACATGTTGATTTTGACTCTGGTCATGATCTCGTGAATGTGAAATCGAGCCCTGCCTTGGGCTCCACAATGAGTGTGGAGCCTGCTTGGGACTCTCTCTCTCTCTCTCTCTCTCTCTCTCTCTCTCTCTCCCTTCTTTTCTCTCTCTTTCAATAAATAAATAAATAAATAAATAAATAAATAAATAAATAAATAAGAGTTTAAAAAAATGTGAAGATTTTAGGACTACTTTAAAATGTTACAAAACTTTCTATGTACTCGTTGTCATGGAGCCCAGTTTTATTATTTATGAGAACACAAAGAGACAGGAGAATTAGAGACCTTTAGTCAGACTTCATCACATTCAGTGGAAAGGAGATAATTGCAAATACTGAAGAGATTAATGTGGAGGCAGGCGGCACTCTCCGATGCACTGCACATAAAACCCAGCAACTCTAGGAATAAAGCTAGAATGGGTGTTAGGGTAGGTTGTGTGTGTGTGTGTGTGTGTGTGTGTGTGTTCATTTTCAGAGCAGAAAAGTCATATATCAGGGAGTTTGGAAAATTACTCTAACAAATACTGTTTGAATTTTGAATATCTTAATAATTCTCCTAACAATACAAAAGCATGTTACTGATCTGATGATCCTTTGGCGTCAAGACTGATCCGACTGATTGCTCTATCTTGTGGGCAGGAGGCTGCCTAAGCGACAGCCTCTCCCAGCAGTCTGCACAGGATAGAATGGAGAATTCACACCCCTGCTCCTAGCTCTTGTTATCACACGGTCGCCCCATGTGACATGTGCCCCCTGCACTTTCAGGCTGCACGCGTGTTTGATCCAAGTGGATGCGCTTTCATGTCTGAGCATCAGCGGGGAAGCCCTGGGGCAGGAGGCTAGAGGTGCCTGGCATTGGCGGGAGGTGGGGTGCTGCCAGGCTGTGTCTGTGTGAAGTTGACGGGGATCCACGCAGAGTTGGTCCCTGTAAAGATGAAGCAAGAGCAAGTGAACTGAAGCATAAAAGGTCTTTGGTACAACCATTTAGCTTTTCTCTTGAGAGGTGTTCTCTTTGTGGTAAGTAAGGAGCCTCCTCTAACATCAGCTAGGTAGGCAGAAAAATAAAAAAAGACAAATGTCCACGTCAGTCCTAATGGTCTGTGTTATCTCAGTGTATTTGAGGAGCAGGAGTTATTGATGGGTATCACTGACGCTGAAAATAATGATGAGATCAAACTTTGTAAACGTATTTCTTGCAAATTAATAGTTCTCGAAGCTGAAGGCAAAGTCATCTCTGGGATTGATTTTGGCCATTGTTTTTCAAGATGTGGATGTATTGAATATATATGTATGTATGTATGTAGTATCTGGACTCTCTTGGTCTAATGAGTTTTAAATGTTCTAGTCCCTGATTTTTCCACGCCATTCATAATGTTTCTTTCCAACTATTTTGTCTTCACTATTGTTTATTGATAGTTGTTTCAGAAACTGGTAAACACCTTCTTGAACAGGCACAGTATGCCCTTGAAAAGCAAAGGCTAAAGAAAGTAAGATTTGAAAATTAAATAGTGTTTAGAGAAGGAATTCAAGCCTGTTTTGATTGTAATGTTTTAGTAAACGTGACGTTTGTGTGTCAGAGTCATCTTGAATGCTTATGGTCATCATGCCAGGCGGAAGGGAGAACTCTGAGTGCCCTGGATGATCTCCTGCTGGGATATGCTCACTTTCCCTTTCTTTCAGTGGAATCGGTCACACAGCCCCCCGTACAACCACAAGGGGGCAGAAGGTGCAATTCTGTGGTGTGCCTGAAATAAAGGAGAACCGCGGATATTTGGCAAATAAATAGTATCAGCCATGACCACAGCAGGGTTGACATTTTTAGCTGGTAATGTTACAGAAAGCCTTGTGGGATAAGCCATATGCAGTAGGATTGAAGCTGTGGCGTGCATGGCATTTTTAGATGTTGAAACTGAAGTCTTATTTGTAAAACGAAGATGTAGCAAGTTTTAATGTATAACCACCAAAACATCTGTTTAAAAAGGCTAACTAAATATTACTAGCCAGTAAGAATAGTGGAAAAATTCAATCTCAGTATTGTTGGGGCTCTCCTGCTGCAGGATTCCACAGGGGAGATCTCTGGCTAAGCTCAAGCTTCAGGGAGACATGCTTGTCTTTGGTCCTCTTGTCTCTGCTGAGATGTACACTGATGGAGCTCATATTTGGTATCTCAGGGCCTGGCAGCTCTGTTGCCTCTGGGCCACGCTTGGAGGGGCCAGAATCTCTAGGGAAGCTGGGAAGTCCAGGGCTAATAGCCCAGCCTCCCTCTGGGCACCACACTGTGATTTCTCTGTGGCTATTCCACTTCCCTGGGGCACTGTCCTCAAGCAGGACTGGAGTCCCTCCCATGCCTGGGGACCACCGACTTTTGTCCTGTTGTTAGTCTGACGCATATTCTCCGTATCCTCACGCCTTCTCAAAGAATAGGTGGAGCTGCCGGCCTAGAGCATCTTCTTTTATGGCAAAGCACTTAAATTCTGTGGTCCACCTTTTCCATTGGTCTACCAATGTGATCCCAAGGTCTGCCTCATGTGGTTGCTGTCATGGAATTGTTGAAGTGATTAAAGGAGGCTCCTGACAGCAACTGACATGGAAAATCCTAATAATGTGAAATGAAACGTCCGAGTGAATTAGCTTTAGTAATAAGAATGGATAGAGCAGGCTTGGGGTTAGGAGGAGGACACTGATATTTGTTGTGCATCTACTATGCACCAGGCCTTGGTAAGACAGTTTCATGTTATCTCACTTAACCATCATAGCAACACTGTTACGTAGCGAGTCTGAGCCCATTTTTACAGATGAGAAAACAGAAACTCAGAGTGTTCTATGTACTCGTAAGACAAAATAATAATGATAGCCACCATTTATGATGCTTTTATATGCTAACCACTGTTATAAGGCCTTTATGAATATAATAGTTATTTTAAAGTTTATTTATTTTGAGAGAGAGAGAAAGCAAGTGAGCAGGGGAGGGGCAGAGAGAGGGAGAGAGAGAATCCCAAGCAGGTTCCATGTGGTATGCCCAGATTACGGGGTCCCCCAAAATCAAGACCACCAGGGAGTCCGAGTCACGTATGCAAAAGCAAAGGGCATTTATTTGGGCTTAAGCTCGATCTCTCAGACCTCAGCAACGCAGTGGATCCAAGCTGAGAGCCCTGATCACCAGTCGAGCAGGACTTTTATTACAGCAGGGGCGAGGGATGGGGTGAAGGATGGAGAGAGGGGCTGGGGTTACAAAATGATTGGCAGCATATTGGCAGAGGTTGGTGTGGCGCAGGGTGATTGGCTAATTTAAAACTAAGCGGGCCTAAAAAGTAGCGGGAAAGTCAGGTACCTTTCTGGTGTCTTATTATTGGCCCAGGATAAGGATGGTGCCACTTTTTTTTCTTTCCTTCGCTGCTGAGTCACTCCTGGGAAAACAGTAACTTAGGCCTTCTAGTTTCTGAGGCTTATTTGAAGCCTGTCATGGCGTTAGTTTGGTCCTTCACATGCGGTCAGCATGGAGCCCGAGACAGGGCTCCATCCCACCATGGAAGGATCATGAACCAAGTTGAAATAAAAAAAATCAGATGCTCAATCCACCGAGCCACCCAGGCACCTCTATGTCTTTATGAATATGAAATTATTTAATCTACCATGAGGTAAATACTATTAAAAAACAAAATTCAACCAAATAAAATTTAAAGATCTAATGGTTTTATTAAGTAACATCTAGCACATACAAGGGAGCTCCCAAAAGTTGTACAAAATGGAAGATTTTTGTAGGAAGGAGAGTGAGGCAAGGAGTTATTAGCAAAGGAAAAGAAAGGATTGTTTCAGCTAAGGTTACCTTCCCTTAGGGGGAAGGGCAGGGAATCTTATTACCTCATCTTCCTTTGGGGGGCAGAGAGCGCCCATGTGAGGATTCCTCACTGATGTTGATCAGAAAATTCCTTACTGAAGAGTTAAGACTACATTTCTGGGGGAAGTTAAAACTGAAGTTAGGTTAGGTATAAAGTTCAGATTTGGTGACTTAGCTTAAGCGACACTATTTTGGGCCTATTGTTTTCTTAACAGTACAATTTTCTTATTTTGCAGATAAGAAAGTTGAGTCATAGAGTTTGAGAGACACTCAAGGTCACACAGCTAGGAAATGGGAAGCCAGACTTGAGCCCTGGCAGTCTGGATCCAAAGTCCATGTTCTAAATCACTGTACTATATGGCTGAGGGCCGGGGTGATGAAAGAGGGAGGTGGGGGAGGGAGAGAAGGATAGAGGAAAGAGAGAGACACGCACGCACGTCATAGATAAATTCTCGAATTTGAATGTATGTGTTGAAATTACTTCAGACTTTCCCCAAAGGATTTTAACATATTTCCAAGGAATTGAGCCTCAGAAATAGTCCTTTGATGAAGCCTGGTGCCAGAGGTCAATGAAGAGTGGACTGTCCCCTGATTTCATAGACAGATACTGAGTCTCTTAAGGCCTCTTAAACGCTTTCAGTCCTACTATTGGCTGAAAGGCAAATTAACAATGCCCATCATTGCCTAAGATTGGAATAGAAAGGCAGTATCAATGTTCCAAATGGGACAGCTGATGACTTGGTGGTTAACTGCTCAAAACGGCTTTCCTAAAAATGAAATAGGAAGACTATATTTTTTTCTCTCCAGATGCTCGTGCTTATCACCTGGTTGGCTAGATGCCAGATGCTTTTAAACACAAACACTGTGCAAACGAACTGGGGTCAACTCTGTAAATAGTGCTGATGATTACACAAGGCAACACTGGCCCATGGGTATTAAACTTAAACATTCTTGGCAATCCAAACAGCCAACTTACTCTTAGCTCAAGGAGGTAGGGGCACTCCACTAGAATCCCCCTTTTAGCATCTTTAAAAAATTTTTAAAAAATGTTTATTTATTTTTGAGACAGAGAGAGACAGAGTGAGAACAAGGGA
>PISW01013477.1:0-19108 GCA_004023785.1 Mungos mungo
ATTCCAAACTACTGAGATCTTTTTGAATAAGAATCATGTCTTAGAAAGAATTGAGCATCCCTCCCAACATCCTCTCATCTACAGATGTAATAAATATAATTTATATATAATCTAACTCACTGATATATAATGCAGAACTGGACAGCACCCTGAGAGAAGGTTTTCTGGTGGTCAATAGCATTGGTTCATTAATCAACACTTAAATTTCTTTTTTTAATTTTTTAATTTTTTAAATTACTTTATTTATTTTGTGTATAGTTTATTGTCAAGGTGGTTTCCATTTAACACCCAGTGCTCTTCCCCACAAGTGCCCTCCTCCATGATCATGACCCTTCTTGCCTTTCTGCCTCTCCCTTCAGCCCTCAGTTCTTTTCACTATTCAAGAGTCTCTCATGATTTGCCTCCCTCCCTCTCCCTATTTTTCGTCCTTACCCTCCCCATGGTCCTCTGTTAGGTTTCTCCTGTTAAACCTATGAAGGAAAACATAATATCTGTCCTTCTCCGCCTGACTTATTTCGTGTAGCGTGACACGCTCGAGGTCCATCCACGTTGCTACAAATGGCCAGATTTCATTCATTCTCATGGCCATGTAGTATCCCATTGTAAATATAAACCATATCTTCTTGATCCATTCATCAGGTGATGGACATTTAGGCTCTTTCATGATTTGGCTATTGTTGAAAGTGCTGCTATGAACATTGGGGTACATATGCCCCTATGCATCAGCACTTCTGTATCCCTTGAGCAAATCCCTAGCAGTGCCATTGCTGGGTTATAGGGGAGTTCTATTGATAGTTTTTTGAGGAACCTCCACACTGATTTCCAGAGCGTCTATACCAGTTTACATTCCCACCAACAGTGTAGGAGGGTGCCCGTTTCTTCACATCCTTGCCAGCATTTACAGTCTCCTAATTTGTTCATTTTAGCCACTCTGACTGGCGTGAGGTGGTATCTCAGTGTGGTATTGATTTGTATTTCCCTGACGGTAAGTGATGCTGAGCCTCATTTCATGTGCCTGTTGGCCATCAGGATGTCATCTTCAGAGAAGTATCTATTCATGTCTTCTGCCCATTTCATCACTGGATTACTCATTTTTTGAGTGTGGAGTTTGGTGAGTTCCTTGTAGATTTTGGATAGAAGTCCTTTATCTGATATGCCATTTGCAACTATCTTTTCCCATTCCATTGGTTGCCTATTAGTTTTTTTGACTGTTTCCTTTGCAGTGCAGAAGCTCTTTATCTTTATGAGGTCCCAATTGTTTATTTTGGTTCTTGATTCCCTTGCCTTTGGGGGTGTGTTGAGTTGGAAATTGCTGCAGATGAGGTCAAGGTGGTTTCCTCCTTTCTACACTAGGGTTTTGATGGTTTTTCTATTTCATATTCAGGCCCTTCATCCATTTTGACTTTCTTTTTGTGTACAGTTTAAGAGAATGATCTAGTTTCATTCTTGTGCATGTTGCTGTCCAGTTCTCCCAGCACCACCTGCTAAAGGGGCTGTCTTTTGTCCATTGGATCCTCTTTCCTGCTTTGTCAAAGATTAATTGGCCATGCATTTGTGGGTCCAGTTCTGGGTTCTGTATTCTATTCCATTGATCTGTGTGTCTGTTTTTGTGTCAATACCATACTGTCTTGATGATGACAGCTTTATAGAAGAAGCTAAAGTCTGTGATTGTGATGCCTCCAGTTTTGGTTTTCTTCTTCAGTATGACTTTGGCTACTCAGTTTCATTTGTGGTTCCATAGGAATTTTAGGATAGTTTTTTTCTAGCTTTGATAAGAATGCTGGTGCAATTTTGATTTGGGTTGCATTGAATGTGTGGACTGCTTTGGGTAAAAATGACATTTTAATAATGTTTATTCTTCAGATCCATGAAATTGGAATGTTTTTAGATTTCTTTGTGTCTTCTTCAATTTCTTTCATAACTTTTCTATAGTTTTCATCATACAGTTTTTTTACATTTTTGGTTAGGTTTATTCCTAGGTATTTGATGGTTTTTTTATGTGCAATTGTGAATGGGATCAGTTTCTTGATTTCTCTTTCTGTTGCTTCATTACTGGCATATAAAAATGCAACCAATTTCTGTATGTTGATTTTGTACCCCATGACTTTGCTGAATTCATGTATCAGTTTTAGTAGGCTTATGGTGGGGTCGGTCAGATTTTCCATGTAAAGTATCATGTCATCTGTGAAAAGTGACAGTTTGACTTCATCTTTGCCATGTCTGATACGTTTTATTTCCTTTTGTTGTCTGATTGCTGAAGCTAGGACTTCCAGCACTGTGTTAAAAAATAGTGGTGAGAGTGGACATCTCTGTGGTGTTCCTAATCTCAGAGAGGAAGCTCTCAGTTTTTCCCCACTGAGGGTTATATTAGCTATGGGCTTCTCATAATTGCCTTTTATGATATTTAAGTAAGTCCCTTCTATCCAGACTTTCTCGAGGGTTTTTATTAAGAAAGGGTGCTATATTTTGTCAAATGCTTTTTCTGCGTCTATCAACAGGATCATATAATTTTTATCTTTTCTATTGTTATCGTGATGTATCACATTGATGGATTTGTGAATATTGAACCAGTCCTGTATCCTAGGAATGAATCCCACTTGATCATGGTGGATAATTCTTTTTATTTGCTGTTGAATTTGATTTGCTAGTATCTTGTTGAGTCTTTTTGTATCTCTATTCATCAAGGATACTGGCCTGTAATTCTCTTTTCTTCCTGGATCTTTGTCCGGTTTTGGAATCAAAGTGATGATGCAGGCTTCATAAAATTAGTCTGGAATTTTTCCTTCTTTTTTATTTTTGGAATAGCTTGAGAAGGACGGGTATTAATTCTGCTTTAAATGTCTGGTAAAATTTCCCTGGGAAGCCATCTGGCCCTGGGCTTTTATTCATTGGGAGATTTTTGATACCTGATTTGATTTCTTCACTGGTTATGGGTGTGTTTATATTTTCTATCTCTTTGAATATATTCTCGTTTGAATTTTGGTAGTGCATGTGTGTTTAGGAATTTGTCCATTTCTTCTAGATTGTGTATTTTGTGGGTATATAATTTTTCATAGTAATATCTATTGATTGCTTGTATTTCTGAGGAATTGATTGTAATAAGTCCATTTTCATTCATGACTTTGTCTATTTGGGTGTTCTGTCTTTTCTTTCTGAGGAACCTGGCTAGAGGTTTATCATTTTTGTTTATTTTTTCACAAAACCAACTCTTGGTTCCATTGATCTGTTCAACTGTTTTTTTGGATTCTATGTTGTTTATTTCTGCTCAGATCGCTATTATTTCTCTTCTTCTGCTGGGTTTGGGGTGCTCTTGCTGCTCCCCTTCCAGTTCCTTTAGATGCTCTGTTAGATTTTGTATTTGCACTTTTTCTAGTTTGTTGAAATAGGCCTGGTTTGCAATATACTTTCCTCTTAGAACTGCATTTGCTGTATCACAAAGAGTTTGGATTGTTGTATTTTCGTTTTCATTTGTTTCCATATATTTTTTAATTTCTTCTCTAATTGCCTAATAGGCCCAATCATTCTTTAGTAGGGTGGTTTATAACCTCCATGTTTTTGAAATTTTTCCAGAGTTTTTCCTGTTATTGATTTCAAGTTTCATAGCAGTGATCTGAAAGTGTGCATGGTATGATCTTAATTAGTTTATATTTATGGAGGGCTGCTTTATGCCCCAGTATGTGATCTATCTTGGAGAACACAGCATGCACACTTGAGAAGAAGGTGAATTTCCCAGCTTCAGGATGCAGAGTTCTAAATATATCTATCAATTCCATCTGTTCCAATGTGTCCTTCAGGTCCATTTTTTGTTTAGTAATTTTCTATCTGGTTGATCCACTGTAAGTGGAGTATTAAAGTCCCCTGCAATTAACACATTCTTATCAATAAGATTGTTTCTGTTTGTGACTGTTTCATGTATTTGGGTGCTCGCAAATTTGGCACATAGATGTTTATAATTGTTAGCTGTTCCTGATGGAGAGACCCTGTAATTATTATATAATGCCCTCCGTCATCTCTTGTTACTGCCTTTACTTTAAAGTCTAGTTTATCCAATATAAGTATGGCTACTCCGGCTTTCTTTTAACCACCAGTCGCACAACAGATATTTCTCCATCCCCTTACTTTCAATCTGAAGGTGTCTTCAGGTCTAAAATGAGTCTCTTGTAGACAGCAAATAGATGATTTTTTTTTTTTACCCATTCTGCTAGCCTGTGTCATTTGATTGGAGCATTCAGTTCTTTTACATTCAATGATATTATTTAAAAGTGTGGGTTTGGATTCATTGTGTTCTTTGTAGAGTTCATGTTTGTTGTGGTGTATCTGGTACCTTGTATTCCTTTCAACATTTCCCTCATAGAGTCCCTCTTATATTTTCTTCTGGGCTGGTTTGCTGGTGAGGAATTCTCTCAATTTTTGTTTATTTAGGACCACCTTTATCTCTTCTTCTATTTTGAATGAAAAGCTCTCTGGTTAAAGGATTTTTCGCTGCATATTTTTTCTGTTCATCACATTGAAGATTTCCTGCCATTCCTTTCTGGCCTGCTAAGTTTCATTAGATAGGTCTGTAACAACTCTGATAGGTTTCCCTTTGTATGTTAGGGCCCTTTTATCACTAGATGCTTTCAGAATTCTCCTTTTTTTATATTTTGCCAGTTTTACTGTGATATGTCATGCGAAAGTCAATTAAAGTTATGTCTTAAGACTGTTCTTTGTGCCTCTTGAATTTCCATGTCTATTTTTTTCCCCAAATTCGGGAAGTTCTCAGCTGTAATTTGATCAAGCACCCCTTCGCTACCTTTTTCTCCTTCTTCTTCTTCAGGAATTCCTATGATACAAATATTGTTAAGTTTGGTTGTATCAGGTCTCAAATTCTCTTTTCATGCTCCTGGATCAATTTCTATCTCTTTTTCTTGGCCTCCTCTTTTGCGATAACTGTGTCTTCTAATTCACCTATTCTCTGCCTCTTCAATCCGTGCAGTGGCTGCCTCTATTTTATTATGTACCTCATTTATACCATTTTTTACTTCATCACAGCTTTTTGAAGGTCCCTAGTCTTTGTATCAATAGATTCTCTGATGTCTTCCATGCTTTTTTTCAAGCCCAGTAGTTCATTTTATGATAATTGCTCTAAATTCTTGTTCCATTATGTTGCTTATATCTGTTTAAATTCTGTAGCTGTGATTTCTTTCTAGAATTTCTTTAGAGCAGAGTTCTTCCATTTTGTCATTTTGGCTAGCTTTCTGTCTCCTGTCAGTTTTTTTTAAAATATTTATTTATTTATTTATTTATTTATTTATTTTTGAGAGGCCGAGAGAGACAGCATGAGTAGAGAAGGGTCAGAGAGAGAGGGAGATACAGAATCTGAAGAAGGCTCCAGGCTCTAAGCTAGCTGTCAGCACAGAGACGGACGTGGGGCTTGAACCCACAAACCATGAGATCAAGACCTGAGCTGAAGCCAGACACTTAACTGACTGAGCCACCCAGGCACCCCTCCTATCAGCTTGAAAAGCTTGTTTTGCACTCTGCACCTGTGAGTATTGCGCTATTAATGGATTCTTATTGACTTTCCAGGGCCTGTCCATTCAGGAAGTTTTCTTTAAATTGTGTCTCTCAGTTTGTCAGTTTCTTTTGCTGTGTCTTTGATCATTTTATTTCCCTACTTGGTGATATTTTGGACTCTCCACCTTGTGTACATTGGCTTTTTTCTTGAAGTAGCCTCAGGCATCTTTGAGGTTGTCTTCTTTCTGGGATCCATGTGTTCACCTCCCACTCTTGCAGGTCAGAGTATTGTCGCTTCAGTACTTCTCAGTTTGATACATCCTGGTGGACGAATACTACGGAGCTCCATACTTCTCTGCCATCTTGCCCTTCATCGATCAATACTTCTGAATTACAGTACATGCTGAATGCCCAAAGCTCCCCGCCAATTCATATTTTTCTGGCTGTCCCTCATGCTCTGGGACATTCTTTCTCAAACTGGACTAGCTTAGTAATTTGTGGAGTCTAGTGCAAAATAAAAACGTCAGATCCCTCATTCAAAAGATATTAAGAATTTCAAGATAGCAACAGTATATCATTAATCCAAATGTAGCATGTAGCTACATGTGTGACTATAGAGTTCACATGCCCATAAATCCAGCTCTGTGCCCAAACTCTCCTGTGACAGAGACTGCTACTTGTTCTGCCAAACTGTCTTTCTTTTTTTTCTGAACATGTACCTGGACTACATGTGCAGACCTCCATTGCAGTTAGGTGTGACCAGGAATCTGAGTTCTAGCCAGTGCAATGTGAATGTAGATGATATGTATAACTTCCAGATCTGGCCCACAAAAATATTCCACATAGTTTTTTCAAACCATTTTCTCTTCCATCAGCTTGAAACAAATGATAATGAATACCTTGGAAATTAAATGCTATATGGTAAAAATTTAAGAATAAAGGAACCTAGGACCTTGAATTAAGAATACATTTTTTAGGACTTTGAGCAAAAATATATTTCTATTAAAGTTAAATTGTTATACATCTTTTGGTTTGCTTTTTACTTTTACTCATGTCACTCTAGATAATACATTACCTGATTATCAGAAGTACATAGAGGGTTAATTGAAATTCTTATTTCCAGGGCCCGATACTAGAGAATACAATCCAGTAACTCTAAAATAGAGAGTGTGAATCTATATTTTTAAGAAGCACCCTACAGCTCTATAGCTGATTCTGATGATAGGGAAAGTTTGGAGACCTACTCTTATAGGTTTTCCCTTTCATTATTTCCTATGACAATGTCCTCCACCCTATGCTAAATTTTCTCCTGATTCTTGTTTCCCAAGTTATATAAAGTTGACGTTTTTAATTATTATGCTCTATGAAATAGTTTTGATGTCTGGAGCTCTAGCCACCATCTTGTTATCTGAGGGTGGAAGTTATATTCAAAATATGGAGGAGCAGAGAGTGATAGCCTAGACCCTTGATGACTTCTTGTAGCTTCCATACCAACCCTGGACTAACTCCTGATTCTTTCTGCTTGAGAGAATAAATACTTGTGTGGTTGAAAAAGCTATTAAGATTTTCTGTTAGTAGTAGAATCTAATCTTAATCCAAAGAGAACTATGTTAGAATATGATGCTTTTTCAGAGTCCCTGCTGTATAATTCCTTATACCTTCATATAAAGCCAGGCCTTCCATGAGGAAACTATCCAAACAATTGAGTGGCATGGTGAAAGCAATGAACAATGATACTTCATTTCACTAGGACATTAAATCAGATTGTATTTCTCTTTCATTATCAAGAATTATCTCATGCAAGGCTAAAGGTTAAAGTATTTATCTGAGACAATATCTTGTGTTTTGACATTTTTCAATGAATAAATATTCACCTTATATGGTGAATTCACTTTATACATCTTACTATGTTCTGAGTGTTTGTGTCTCCTCAAAATTTGTATATTGAAACCTAATGCCCAAGTGATAATATTAGGAGGTAGGACATTTAGGAGGTGCTTAGGTCATGATGGTGGAGCCCTCAGGAATGAAATGAGTAACCTTATAAAAGAGACTCCAGAGAGCTCCCTTGCCCCTTCTACCATGTGAAGTTACAGTGAGAAAGCATCTGCCAATGAGGAAGGAGCCCTCACCAGGCACTGAACCTGCCAATGCCATAATCTTGGACTTCCCAGCCTCAAGGATTATAAGAAATTTCTGCTGTTTATGAGCTTCTAAGTCTATGGTATTTTGGTTATAGCAACCCAAACAGGCTAAGACACAGATCATACCCTTTCTAATCTGATTAAAAGAAAATTAGGATAATTTTCTCATACACTATCAGTGAGAATGTAAATTGGTGGAGTCACTATGGAAAGTAGTATGAAAGTTCCTCAAAAAAATAATAGAAATATCACATGATCCAATAATTCCACTACTGGGTATTTACCCAAAGAAAACTAAAATACGATTTCAAAATATACATATACCTCCTTGTTTATTGCAGCATTATTTATAATAGCCAAGATATGGAAGAGGCCCCAGTGGCTATTATCAGACGGATAGATAAAAAAGATGTCACACACACACACAGAGGAATATCTTGCAATCATAAAAAAGGATGATATCTTGTCATTTGCGATAACATGGAAGTACCTAGAGGTTATTCTGCTAAGTTAATGCTAAGTCAAATTGAGAACTACAAATATTACATAATTTTGAAATCTAAAAAACAAAACAAATGAATAAACAAATACATTAAAAACAGAAACAGACCTATAAATATAGTGAACACATTGATGGTTGCCAGAGAGAGGGAGTGTGGAGAGATGGGCAAAATAGGAGAAGAGGAGTGGGAAAACACAGACTTCCAATTGTAGCATGAATAAATTGTGGTAAATAAAGGTATAGCATATGGAATATAGTCAATGGTATTGTAATAGAATAGTATGGTGACAGATGGTAGCTACACATGTGGTGAGCATAACATAATATGTAGAGATGTTGAATCACTATGTTGTATGCCTGAAACTAATGTAATATTATGTGTCAACTATATTCAAATAAAAAATTGAAAATAAGGGCACTTTCGAGAAGCAATATGATTGAGGCTCGCTGTTTGGTTCAAGGTGATTTTGCAAGGTTCTGTCTTTCATTCTCTTCTTTTTCATCTATTAAAAAGTAAAGAAAGAATGACAGATGAAGCAGAATCCAATCATCTGTCTTGAAGGGACAGTTGGAGTTTTTGCATACAAATGAAAGCTATCATTCTTGTCATCCTTAAGTTGGAGCTCTAGACACTATGTCCACAGCCAATTAATATTCCATGACCAATCAGAGCATTCATGCAGATTGTTTTTCCATCCTGAAACATAATTCCAGTGGCAAAAATTATTATCTACAAAAGATAGAGGAGTTTTAACTTGTGATTTCCAACCAACATGAGTGAATATATTATTCATTTATGCTAAAAGCATGTATTTTCCAAAAATATTTTGATTGAACATGTCATGACAATGAAAAACAGCTAAATAAAAGGCCTAATTTATTTGATATTAGGAACTTTGTAATGTCACCAAGAAGTCCAGCCCCCAAAAGGTCAACTTCTTAAGGACCATACTCATGGCTGGGGCCTTGTAGAATTCTGATTTCTTTTTTTTTAAATTAGTTTATTTTTTGAAAAATTTTAATAGTTTATTGTCAAATTGGTTTCCATATAACACCCAGTGCTCTTCCCCACAAATGCCCTCCTCCATTACCACCACTTCCCTTCTCCCTCCCTCTCCCCCTTCAATCCTTGGTTCCTTTTCAGTATTCAATAGTCTCTCAGGTTTTGCATCCCTCTCTCTTCCCAACTCTCTTTACCCCTTCTCTCCCCATGGTCCTCCACTAGGTTTCTCCTGTTCTCCTGTTAGACCTATGAGTGCAAACATAAGGTATCTGTCCTTCTCCGCCTGACCTTTTTCGCTTAGCATGACACCCTCGAGGTCCGTCCACTTTGCCACAAATGGCCATATTTAATTCTTTCTCATTGCCATGTAATACTCCATTGTGTGTGTGTATATATATATATATATATATATATATATATATATATATACCACATGTTCTTGATCCATTCATCAGGTGATGGACATTTTTGCTCTTTCCATGATTTGGCTATTGTAGAAAATGCCGCTATGAACATTGGGATACATGTGCCCCTATGTGTCAGCACTTCTGAGAATTCTGATTTCTGATTCCAGAGACAAACTCATCACTTGACTGGGTGACTCAGACCATCAATTCTGGCTTTCAGTGGTGCTACCTCTTTCCCTTGGAAATCCTTGGAATATGCCGATTTGGTTGGTGTAGGAAGATACATGTGCAGCATCAATAATGTCAGGGATAAAATATGCCCATCCATAATGTTCAAGGGATCTTGTGCTCTTAAAAGATAAAAAAAAATCTAGAGAACAAAGATAACAGGTTGTCACAAGCAGCTTGAAAACTAAACTGAGTTAAAGGAGCATTTTCTTAAAAGCCCATTGTCCTCGAACAAAGTGAGAAAGCCCCTTACACAGAAAAAGCAGGTTAACCTTCCCATTCTGAAATGCTGACAACACTTTCCTTGCTGTGTTTGCAGTACTAAGTAGGAGAATGATTGATTTCCTTACTCTTTAAATTTGCAAATATATCCATGAGTGTTCACCTCTGGCTATCCAGAGTCAGTTAAAATTCAGTGGTAGGTAAAGTAGTTCTCATCAGGATGGATTGATTAGTTGCCTACAAATATAGTGTCCATCTCTATAAAAATTTGAATTTTGAGAAGAATATTAATATCCATGTACACTTAACATTTTTAATGTAAATGTAAATCTATCTTTAAGTAAAAGCAAAGGTCAATAAACCAACAATAATTTAAAACTAATAATCTAATTTAGAAATAAGAAACAGCTCTCAAGTCCATAATTATTCACTTCCATGGCTTGATAGTACAAAATGAGAATGTGTCATCCATTCAAAGAGATTTTTTTTAAGTTTTATTTATTTTTGAGAAAGATAGCTCAAGCTGGGGAGGGGCAGAGGGAGAAGGAGACAGAGGATCTGAAATGGGCTCTGCACTAGCAGGAGTAAGCCTAATGTGGAGCTCGAACTCAGGAACCGTGAGATCATGACCTAAGCCAAAGTCAGATGCTCAACCAGGTGCTCCTAAAAGAGACTTAATTTTTTTTTGAAGTTTATTTTGAGAAGAAGTGAGGGAGAGAGAGAGAGCACTAGTGAGCAGGGGAGGGGCAGAGAGAGAGAGAATCTGAAGCAGGCTCTGCACAGATTGTGGAGAACTCACAAACCACAAGATCTGAGCTGAAATGAAGAGTTCGATACCTAACAGACTGAGCTGCCCAGACACCCCTACTTGAAGAGATTTTTTGATGCTAAGTTTACTTGCTCAAAATAAAGCCTTTTACACAATTTCAAAAAGGGAAAACAATGCATGTCTCTCAAAATTGAAGCCTGAAAAAGAAGTGAATGCTATGTTGTCTTCTTTCTAGATGGGAGGAGAACTGAAGAGTATGGAATTAGATAAGTGACAGCTCACAGTACCTCTTAAAAGGTTTTTCTTTAATGTCAAGAAGACAATACAACAGTGGTTAAAGGTTTACTAACCAGACATGGATAAAAATCTAAGCACCAATACTTATTAGCTATATAAGCTTATGAAAACGATGTAACCACTCTGCCTCAGTTTATCCACAAGTAAGAATATTAAATTTTTTCTTATAGAATTGTTATAAGGATTAAATGAGATAATATATGTAAAATTCCTGTCACATGGGCAGCAGTTGATATATTGCAGCTGATGTGATGTTGATTATTACCACAGTCTTATTCTGTCAATGCAATTTATCATTTTTACAAAATTCAAATAAGAATGCCCAAACATTTGCGCTACACCTCAGTGTCATTTCCCAAAGATATCTGAGCAGAAGATATTACTGATATTTGTCATGTGCCTGACATTATGCTAGATACTGTAAGGAAACAGAAGATTTTATAGCCCTTGTCTTCAAGGAATATACCGTCAAATTTGGAGATGCAAACCAGATTTGGCAGAATGCTATAAATGGTCTCCGGCAGAAGCTAGAAATGCTTAATCTATAATGAGTGAGATATGCCCAGGACTAGAATATTAAACTATCCTAGATTGCTTTCTGCATGCGGAACTAAAGTGTGAGGACAAATACTAAAATCATGTTTAAAGGGTTATTCACAGATTTTAGATAAAACTGAAAACTGTAGTTGGGCAAAATTTCTCAGCACAGTCATTTCTCTGTATATTTAAGGCACAAAATAAAATTTAAGACTTATGACCTAGAACGAATTTTCTTTAGTTCATTATTGTCTCTACTGATTGCATATTTTCGATGTATTCTAGTTGGGCATGTGTGAGTGTGTGTATGTATGAAAGAGAGATATTAAGCATCTAGTCAATCCCCTATTTTTATGTAACAGGGAACCCAAAGAGGTAAAATGATTTTGCCTATAGTCGAATACCTGCTTGTTAGCAAGACCAGAATTAGAACACTGAGCTGGAACTAGTTAGTACATCTCTAGGCTCTGGAAGGATTATCAAATCAATAACTCAGTTCCTTCAAAGGAAGTTAAAAAATGTATTCATCTTTATGATCCGGGTACACATCTCCAACATCCTTTGCTTCCATTCATTCTCTCACCTCTTACTATTTGATGGCTGGCACATTGAGTGTTCATTCGATGTTTATCAAAGTAAAGGGAAACAGTATAACTTAACACACTGCTGAAAAAAATCCATACACTTGCCTATCCCATAGAAGGTAAATGTACTGTTCCTAAAGAAAAAGCTAGTGATCCTTTCTGCTATCCCAAACTTCAAATTAATGAGATTCTTATCTGTTGTTATAACAAATAATCACATTTCACAGAGGAAACTATTCAGCTATGTGAATTACCCAGTGATTTCCAGGTAGGGATTTCATGAGACAGAATACTGAATCTGTCTTTTTTTTTTTTTTACTGTTTATTTATTTATTTTGAGGGGAGCTAGCATGAGCTGGGGAGGGGCAGAGAAAGAGGGAGGGAGAGAATCCCAAGCCTGTTGGCACTATCAGCACAGAGCCTGATATGGGGCTTGAACTTATGAACCATGAGATCATGACCTGAGCTGAAACCAAGAGTCAGATGCTTAACCGACTGAGTAGCCCATGCATCCCCTGAATGTGTCTTTCTAACACCTACTAGAGGGAAAAGGAAATGGGCCACAGATGGCAGATCAGGAGAGTGCTCTAAGAATTTGAAGCAAAGGTGAGTAGTGTGGACTGACTACATTGGGCAAAACGCGATGTATGCTTGGGCAAAAGAATTCGACCTCTTAATTTTGATGCCAGACTGAAGAATTATATTGGAAAAGAGTGGGGGGGGGAGTGAAGGAATGCACTGATGTTAAAACAACTGGACTGCCTCTCTCAGAGGCCCTGGTTTGATGAATTGCCGGGTAGAAAAAGAATTCATAGATTTATCTCTGGGAACAATCATTCTAATCTTAACTTTTTCAATCCTATTTTTAACAAACTACTCCCTAAAAGCAGTAAATTAATAACAAATAGCTAAATGCAAGAAGACAATTTTTTTCTCTTCACACAATGGCAACGCATAATTATAACCAACCACTTTTTCAAGAGCCTTCTTGAATAAATAAGGCCAAAATGCAGTGCTATTTATGTATAAATTTCAAGCATTCCTCATTTTAACTAAAATGGCAAAGGGAATGAAAATTCATAGCTTCAGCAAATTTTCTCTTTCTAAAAGTGATTAATCACCGGCAGATTACTTTGCAATTTCATAAAATGGGCTTCAGTGGCATTTTGAAAAATTAGGAAGGGGGGCTGCAACTGGGATGGAATAAAGAAACTATTACATAACCCCAAGTGAGATATTAATCTCCATCCAGATGGCCGTTGAGCTTTTATTATCAGGAAACAAGGCCTTACACAGCTCCTTAATAATCCAACTTTTGATAGCACTAAGCAGCCCAGTAATGAGATAATTGGCGACTATCCCCAGGCAGGAGGAATTAATGATACTCTATGAAAGATTTGTTTGGGGGTGTCAAGGAGGCAGGGCTACAGAAACCAAGTGTACAGCTGAAGGTGTATGTTTCCCAGTGTCTTGTTTGTTTTGTAACCAAAAGAGCAACATCTCTAACAAGATACTTATTTCCTATGGGGCTGCATTTTATAAATTATCAACACACACACTCACACACACATACTCACCCACACTTTTAGATATTGCTTCCTTCTTCTATGGCTTGTTTTAAGCATGCACATGCTTAGGGGCACCTGATGACTCAGTAGGTTGAATCTCTGACTTAGGCTCAGGTCATGATCTCACAGTTTGTGAGTTCGAGCCCTGCATGGGGCTTGCTGCTTTTAGCACAGAACCCACTTCAAATACTCTGTCCCCATCTCTCTGCCCCCTCCCATCTCTCTCTCTCTCTCTCTCTCTCTCTCTCTCTGTCTCAAAAATAAATAAACATTAAAAATTTACATACTTACCTACAATTCACCTCAGCCTCCTTTCTTGCTACTAAACTATACTATTATTATTCACTTTATTTCTATTACACTGTATTTATGACAGAATAGTATTTTTCTCCACAATGAAAGGAACTGCTTATGAAGGAAGGCTCAGTGATTTTGTTAAGTATAGATTGATTAAGAAATTCTAGAAGCTTTTTATTTAGATATCCTGAGATTTCATGTGTAAAGAAAAACAGGCTGAGATTAATTCACACATATGTGTGTGGATTTGTGTTCAGATTTTTATTTTACAACCTAATATACTCAATTAAGAAGTGGCAATAACCCCCTTAAGACACTAGGGTAGCATTTAGTAAGATATAAATTTTAACTCAGATAGATTTTATTGATGAAACGACTTAAAGAAAAGTGTCCATGAGGGGAAAAAAAATCATTAGCACTAGCTTCTTCTTGCCCTACTCTCTAACAGTCTCCTCTACACAGTGAATCCTGCTAAAAGGCACTAAGGACAACTGACACTACAGAAAAAAAATCCTTACAAAGTGTGGAGCAGCTTCATTTGGAGATCCACAAAACTTGATGCTGTGGAAATTTTCCTTGAATGTTGGAAGCAATGAACAATAACCACTGAGTGCTTTCTATGTGCTGGGCACAGGGCTGGGCACTTTGCATATATTATTTCATTTAATCTTGTCAACCTCAAACATTTCAACCCTCAATATAACAGGAAATTCATATTTTATATATAAGGAAAATAGAAAATACATAACAGAACATAGGTTTTACATATAAGGAAACTAGCAAATACATAACAGAACATAGGTTTAAAGCTATGTTTGTCTGACTTAAGTGCCTGTGTCTCTTCAACCTTCTCTCTCAAGTGACAAACTGACATGACCCATTTTAAGTACACTGTCTTTATATTGCACAGAGATATGACATTATTCCAAGTAAATGAATCAATTGCTGCCTGCTATTTGGTCTGTTTTGATGACTGCATTTTAGCATGTATCTATATAAAAGCTCATGATCTGCTGAATATAGATGATCTTCTAAGAGGAGATTATTTTTTAATGAAGAAAGAAGAGACCAGGGAAACTCTTCTTACCCACCAGTAACTTAATAATATCACATGTTCTGGCCTGTTTAGCATTGTAATATTCTAATCACAATCCCTGCCATTTCATCTCAGGAAAAAGAAAGAGGAAGAGTTACAGCAAACTCAATATATAGCTTCCTATGCCTCCATTGCTTGGAAAAATTATTCATGCACTTATATGATTAATACTCCATATTTGAGAAATACAATGTTTAAAAAAGTGTTTCACATATGCCTGGAAGGAAACAAGGAAGAGAGAGATGGAAGAAGGTGAAGAGAAAAGGTAGGAGGGGTGAGGAGAGGGATGGAGGTAGGAGAAAAGAGACAGCAGAGCATCAGCAGCTTTTGTTTAATAAGGATATGGTAAGATTCTTCAGGTTAGAGATGCATTCCTTTCTGTAGATTTGTCTACTTTCTTGAATGATAATTACCATTCTTAAAACATGTTTGTGGTCACCTGGAGAGCTTCATATAGAGAAGGATTACCGGCTCCCCCATGTACTATGGCAGAAGAAACACAAGGACCTGAATCTGCGGGGTTTTTCAGTACTGAAAATAGAAGTTTGCTTGCTGTGCCATTTTGTGAAAATAGATGCCGAGAAAATATGATTAGCTGTTGGACCAATCTGATAGCAAAAAATCCTTTGACTTTCCCAGGGGTAATAGTGGTACTTCAATTTAGTATGGCCAAAACAACTGAGGTACAGGACCATATTGGTAAATTGGATATGTTCACACTTAGGTTAGTATAATTTTCTTGCCAACTAAATTTTCTCTGTGGTAATTTAATGAATATATATTTCTTTTTGGTTATGTTTATAAATTTGGGTAATTGACTTTGATCATAATCCTGGCTGGGATATCCAAGAATAGTGGGAAAAGAAACTTAGAGGACATTTGTAATAGTTGTATTTTTATTTTTTTGAATAGAAAGCATATACTAACAACGTCCCAAACATTCACACTATTTATGTAGAATTGTTCTCAGTTTCTACATGAAGGGTTGTCATATATATTTACATAGATTTTCTACTATTAGAGCAACCTTCTTGCTCTCTTGAACAAATATTGTATTATTATCCTTTGTGTGCTGCACACATGCCCAAGCCAGAAAGACAAAGTCTTGAATATTGCACTGCTGCTAAAAGACAAACACAGAGATATCGATGATTATATAAAATGAAAGGAGGCTGATCTTTAAAAAAGAACCAAAAAGATTTATAAAAATAACACATATTTAAAATAAATACTTCAGGGGTGCCTGAGTGGCTCAGTTGGCTAAGCGCTCAACCTTGGTTTCACCTCAGGTAATGATCTCAGAATTTCGTGGGTTCAAGCCCAGCATTGGCCTCTGCACTCCCAGCAAGGAACCTGCTTGGGATTCTCTGTCTCCTCTCTCTCTCTGACCCTCTCCCACTCACGCTGTCTCTCTCTCTCAAAATAAATAAATTAAGTTAACAAAATAATAGGGGCCTAGGTGGTGCAGTTAGTTATGCATCCAACTCTTGATCTTAGCTCAGGTCATGATCTCACATTTTGTGAGTACAAGCCCCACATTGGGTTCTGCACTAATGTATTTCAGAGAGCACCTGGATGACTCAGTTGGTTAAGTGTTTAACTCTTGGTTTTGACTAAGGTCATGATCTCCCAGTTTTGTGGGTTTAAGCCCAGCATCGGGCTCTGCACTGCCAGCAATGAGCCTGCTTGGGATTCTGTCTCCTCTCTCTGACCCTCTCCCATTCAGGCTGTCTCTGTCTCTCTCAAAATAAATAAACACACTTAATAAAATAATAGGGGCACTGGAGTGGTACAGTCGGTTATGTGTCCAACTCTTGATGTCAGCTCAGGTTATGATGCCATGGTTCATGAGTTTGAGCCCCATATTGGGCTCTGCACTGATGGTGAAGAACCTGCTTAGGATTCTGTCTTTCCTTCTCTCTGCCCCTTCACATGCACATATGCTCGCACTCTCTCTCTCTCTCTCAAAATAAATTTAAACATAAAATACAATAAATATTTCAGAACCAAAACACAGACAGAAGTTATATAGTCTAAGTAGATGAATAGAATAAAAGTTGCATAGATATATAGATATGAGAGAGATTAATACATACATAGGCACAAACACACATGAATACACACAAATATTCATTTTATGTTGAACTATTTTAATTATTTTTTAATTTTTAATTTTTCTTTTTGAGACAGAGAAAGTGAGAGAGATAGGTAGAGAGAGAATCCCAAGCAGGCTCTACTCTGGCAGCACAAAGCCTGATGTGGGTCTTGAACCCATGATCAGTGAGATCATAACCTGAGTGGAAATCAAGAGTTGGATATTTAACCAACTGAGTCACCCCAGGCACCCCTCAACTATTTTAAAACTATTCACACAAGAGGGGAACTTCTGGAATGGTAGTTTAAGAATCCCCCAAATCTAATCCTCTATAAAAACAATGGCAACAGTGGTAAAAGTGATCAAAGTCAACTTTTTCATAACACTGGAAATCAACTAAAGGCTTGCAGCAATTCAAGGAGTTTTTTATTAAAGAAAAATAACTGAATCTCAATAATATCATTGAACTTTATGGCATTTTAAGGCAGGGATCAAACAGGTATTTGTACACTAATGTTTATAGCAGTGTTTTTTACAAAAAGAGGGAAAAAACCCACGTACTCATTCATAGATAAGTGGAAAAACAAAATGTAGTATAAACATACAAGGAATATTATTCAGCCAGAGAAAAAGAACCAAATTTCTATATATGTTACAACACAGATGGACCTTGAAAATATCATGTTAATTAAGCCAGAGACATAAAGAGAAATACTACATGATTCCGCTTATATGCAGTACCAAGAATAGGCTAATTCCTAAAGACACGAAGTAGCATAATGGTTACCAAAAGATGGGGAAGGGAAAATAGGGAGTTATTGGTCAATGAATATAGAGTTTATGTTCAGGATGGTGAAAAGTTTTGTCTATAGATAGTAGTGAAACATCTACCACATTGCAAATGTATTTAATGTCACTGAATTATACATTTACAAATCATTAAAATGATACATATTATGTAATAAATATTTTACCACAATAAAAATAAGAAAAAAATAAAAATCAATGATTATCTCAAATATAAATGGCCTAAGTTCACCAATCAAAACACTGAGATTGGCACAGTAGATAAAAGAGTAGAATCCAAATATATGTTGTTTACAAGTATTCAGTTAAATTTCAATGGCATTCATATGCTTAATGTAAAAGGATAGAAAAAGATATACTATGCAATTTAATACAGAACAGAGCAGGAGTGGTTATTTATATCAGAGAAAGTAGACATCAGAGCAAAGAAAACTGCTAAACATACTAAGGTATATTAAATAATAATAAGATAACCAATACATCAGGAAAACACAATGATCCTAAAATGTGTATGCACCAAACAAGAATCTCAAAACAAGAAACAAAACCTGATGAAGCTGTAAAAAGAAATAGACAAATCAACAATTATAGTTGGAAACTTCAACATTCTTACTCATCTCAGCAATTGATAGAACCATTAGGCATAAAATCAGCAATTATATAGAAAAACTGCAAACATAATCAACCAATAAGATTTCTTTGAAATCAACAGAATACTATACCCAATAGCAGACTACACAGTTTTTAAGTTTCTAAAAAAAATTCACTAAAACAGACCATATCTTGTATTATAAGGCAAACATCAACAAATTATAAATAACTAAAACCTTACAGATTATGTTATCTAACCGTAGTTAAATCAAACTAAAAGATGAATGACAGAAGGACAACAGTCTTCCTGTTTTTCACTTTAACTACTTGAAAATTAATCACACTTCTAAATAATGCACAGGTCAAAGAGGAAACACCAAAGGAAATTAAAAATACAAAAAATTTAATGTAAATAAAAGATAACATATTAATATATTAGATGCAGCTAAAGAAGTTCTGAGACAT
>PISW01013478.1:0-26083 GCA_004023785.1 Mungos mungo
TATAAGCACATTCTTTATATGGTTTCCTACGTCACCACTGAACCATTTGAAGAATTCTTGGAATCTCTTTAGAATTAATGACAGGTAGATTCAATTATTTGGATAGTATTTTCTTGTGTTTTTTGATATTTTGTAATATATACATAAGCTGTAAGTAAAAATGTAATACAAGATTAAATACTTTAAATAATAATTCAAAATTTGATGTATCTGGATATACCTACCTTATGTCTCAATCCAGTAATTTGGCTCACTGAACCCCCGTCTCTCTTTCTGGATGCTATAAGCAATTGTAACCATAGGCCAAGGAATGGAAGGACCTTACGAGAGTATCTCTAGATTAACACTCTCGTGGAATCCACAGCATAGCCAGTGTGGTCTCAGAGTCCTGAGTACCCAGCTTGCTAAGACTCGGTTTCCCACACGTGATCCCTGAACTTCCTAAGCCTGAAACATCTCCTCTTGCAAATCTCCCCTGCTTTGATAAACACCGTGAAGTGTTGGATATTTCATCAATATATCCTGTGCTAGGTGATAGGGATGCAAATTTGAAAAGCCATTGTCTTCTTCCTCAAGGAACTAGGTTGGAGACCAGATGTGTATACAAAACACTACATGTGCTAGGCTGATTTTTGGATCTCAGGTCAACCTTTGGGTTCACCATCCTGTTTTGCAAACTACCAAATCTTAGGTTGGTTTCTTTGATTTTTCACTAATCCTAAGGATCTCACTGACCTTTCTATTCCAGTTTTCCCTGTTCTACAAATATGACCAAAGTCTAATCAAAGTTATTAATGTTAATTGCTATAACAAAAATCCCTATGATACCATTGGATTTGTTTTAAAAAGTTTATTTTCCACTCTAGACTGCTTCCATCCTTCAACCATGTCATCTAAAAAGTCTCTGCTTCTAATATTGGCACCGAACAAAGAAAAGAAGTCCATGCAAAGGTCACTGGCACTTAACCGCCTCAGCACAGAACAACACCTGTCCCTTTTACTCACATTTCAGAACTCAGTAATGCCCATGGGAATCTGGGAAATGTTATTTTCCTGTGTGCCCAGGAAGAGGAAAATGAAGTGGAAGTTGGGGAATACTTCTTGCCCCAGTCTACCCTTCTGTTTGCCAAATACATGTTTCCATTTCTCTTACCATCCAGAAAACACACTCAGTCCTTCTGCAACAATGAAAATCCAAAAAACCAACCAATCATTACAACCAGCTCAAGCTCCAAAATTTCTGGGGGATGTATTAGTACTTTGTCAGGGCCAGACATGGTTCCTCTTGATCGGAGAATCTATGCAGTAATACGACAAGGTGTCCCTACCTGCACACACACACTGATGTAAAAATAGGACACTAAACAGTCCTGTTCACACGTGAATGTACACATATACAGGTGAACAGAAAGCCGTGGAGGTGCTTGGATTAGGCCTAGATTCTGCTTTTTGTAAGAAAGTTTTCTCTCTGGATTTACTGCCTTTACCTTTTTAGAATCCCCTCTTGACCATTATTGCCCTTATGGTGAGTGCGTCTTTCTTAAACGACAGCTTGCTGCCTGTTGGAATAAGTTTGGTGACTCAGGGATTGTTTTTACTCTTGAACAGCAGAGACTTTTTAAAAATTCTGGGCTGGTGTTTTTTTTCATGGCAGTGGTGATGGTTCGTTGGTTTGTTAGATGTCGTTTGAAGGGATCGACAGTAAATTCCCTCAAAAATGTGACAGTGTAAGTTATTCTGATTTAATTGTTTTCAGGCAGTTCTGTGAGCCAGTTCTATCCAAAGTAGGTCGTCCTTTCCTCTGCCTTCCAGATCTCAGGACATTTCCTCATTGGAAGAAATTAACCAGAACCCTCCTGGCGAGGGATTCTGAGGATATGCCCCTGCAGTACACAGCTGTCTTCTCAAATCCTATGAAATTATGTTTTAAATAAAATAGACCGTATGTGCTGTGAAATTTATTAGAGCTCACTTTATGGAAGAAAGATCTTAAATCGAATTTTTAAAAAGAATTGGAAAACTGGACAAAGGAAGGATTTCCTTTGGGCATAAGCAGAGACTCAAAGGAGAAAGAAAATGAGCATCCTATGTTCTGTACGATTTATAGGCCAAACTTGCATGGACAGGAAGTTTATGATGGGAAGTAATAGAGGATAACTGAAATACAGGTTATAGCCAAACTGTGGAGATGTTTGATTGTTAAATCTTACATACCAGCTGCCATGCTGATAAATGTATTAAATGAAATAAACAGCAGATAACTAACAGAAGAAACATATAGAAAAAACATACAAAAAATTAGTTTTTCTGCAAGGGAGATAAGGTTTTGAAACAACAACAAAACACATGTATGAACTAAAAGATAGTGACTACAGAACTTTTCGATTTTTTGCTACATCAGATGACAAGAGAGTGACTTTAATGAAAAGATTTCTGGCTTTATTGTCTCACAGAAGCAACTCTATCACTTAATAGTAGTGTATCCTGAGGTACATTGCAGAATGCTTTATGAGCTCAGTATTCCTATTTATAAAAGATAATAACATCTAATAATGATGACACTTGTTGAGTATTTATGCTAGACACTGTGGAAATACTTCTAATGTTACTTCATTAAGTCATCATAGTACTATAGGGTAGAAATGACCTTTATTAGTCCATGCAGCCTTGGTTATACCTCAGTAATAAGCAATCCCAGAATCTTAGTGATTTAAAACATCTATTTCTTGCTTATGCTGCCTGCCCAATTTAGATTGACGAGGGGGCTCTGCTTCAGATTGTCACCTAGAGATTTGTACTGACAAAGCAACCCATCTCAAACGTGGCCAGTTACTGTGCCCGAGGGTGGGGGGGGGGGGAGAAGAGTCCTGTAGAATCTTGCATTGGCAATCAAAAGCTCTGGCCCAGAAGTAATTATATCACTTTTACTCGTAACTCATTGCCCAGAACTAACAGCATTACCCAACCCAGTCACAGTGGGGAAGGAAATACAACCCTAGCATACATCTGGAGGGACTTTACTAATACTTGGTGAATAGCAGTAAGTCTACTGCATTTTCTTTCTTCCTATTTTTTTTTAATTTTATTTATATATTTTGAGAGAGAGAGCAAGCACAAGCAGGGAAGGGGCAGAGAGAGGGAGCGAAAGAATCCCAAGCAAGCTCCACACTATCGTTGCAGAGCCCACGGCAGGACTGGATCTCACAAACCGTGAGATTATCACCTGAACAGAAATCAGGAGTCAGACACTTAACTGACTGACATCCAGGTGCCCCTTCCTTCCTTCTTTATAGATGAGAAGATAGAGGCTTAGAGAGGGTAGGTAACTTTCCCAAGGTTGTGTAGATAGGTAAGTGCCAGGTGATAAATGATTCTGAAGTTCTCATTCTTTACCCTCATTTTGCCTCCTGTTGCTGTAGTTCTGTATGCTACATTATGTTATACTACCTCTTTTGCAGAGTAGTTCTGAGAATTAATGATAATATATGTAAGTAATGGACATATAGCCTTGATCATGGAGTAAGCATGTAGGGCTTAGTGAAAATTTTCTTTTTTTCTTATTTTACTTCTTAACTGATAACTCAGAGTCTTTCTGAAATGCAAAATCTTTGAACTGATTTTAAAGTGACTGTATTTTTCTCTATGGTGACGGCTGTTAGTCTATTACCAACATTAGACATGTTTTATATGTAAAGGAATCTGATTGCAAACAATTTACTCTCATCAGCCATCCTGAAAATCATGTTACATGTCAACTAAGCATTTGAAATACAGGACTCTATCAGGCTAGTCTACCAAATTCTCAATGTAATACGCTAAGTAGGAATTAGTGTAGTATCCTAGGAAGCTAATGCCTTACCTACAATGTGTCTGTTGCTATGGAAAGTTACATGTAAGTTTCATATTATCAGGCCTGGATAGTTCAGACTTTTTCCTCACTGTGATAACAGAGGTTTGTTCATTGCCCCACGCTATTGCTATCGCATGCAGCTGTAAAATCTGCTTATTTGTTCGGGACTTTTGTACCTGGACTTCATAGGCACTAAATAGCTCTATAAATGCTACAGATGATTCTTAAAGCACTCTCTTTCTACATGTGCGTGATGTATTTGAGGAAGATATTTCCCCCTAATTTATTGTTATAAGCATTTTCTGTATTAGCAAGGCTTCATAATAACAGTGATGACCATTGTCATATTTTGTATTTCAGATGTTTTTTAGCATTATAATGTTATTTTATACTGTAAGTACTGTTTGGTTAGATATTTTTCAGCATGAGCTTTATTTATTAGTTAGAATTATACCCGCAGGATAGAGTGCAAAAACTGGAGTCACTAGTTCAAAGGTATAAATATTTTATGGCTCTTAAAATCTATTGCTAAGTTAAATTTTTACTAAAGAGTTATAAAAATGTACATAGCCACTGGAAAATATGAGCATGCCTATTTCACATATTCTTACCAGCATTAGGTATTAGCCTTGTCCGTGAGCAAGTACAGAAAAATAAGATCCAGTTCTAAATTGCATACATTATTTATTACAAATGGAATTCTGTGTATTTTTGTATTACTTACATTTTCTCCTTTATGAATTGTCTTTCAATTTAAGGTACTTTTCCATTTGGCTCTTAGTTGCAACCTTAGTGCTTTTCTTAAGTAGCTGTGTGAAATAATTCTATATTACAAATTTTGACAATAAAGATTTGTGAGTAAAAGAAGTGACATGACTAGCGGGCTATGGTATATTAAGAATTAATCTGCCTATGATCTATTGAATAGATTTTATTTATTTTAATTTTTTTAATGTTTGTTTATTTTTGAGAGAGAGAGTAGGAGCAGGGAAGGGACAGAGAGAGATGGAGACAAAGAATCCAAAGCAGGCTCTAGGCTCAGAGTTGTCAGCACAGAGCCTGAGGCGGGGTTCCAACTCATGAGCCATGAGATCATGACCTGAGGGAAAGTCTGACGCTTAACTGACTGAGCCACCTAGGTGCTCCTCTGTTGAACAGATTTCAGAACAAAAAAACAATAAGAAAATTTTTATGGCTTCATAGGTTATTTTTATTATTATTATGTTGGTCCAACATTGGGCAAAGATGTTTCTCATTCCCCATTTCATTCATACTACAGAATAATAATACCGTACTTTTCAAACTCTTTACTTCTTAAGTTTATTTGGTGGTTGTTGCTTTTTGGGTTTTTTCATTTTAAGGGGTTTTTTTGCATATTTTTAAAGTTTTTATTTAAGTTCCAGCTAGTTAACATACAGTGTTATATTAGTTTCAGGTGTACAGTACAGTGATTCAACACTTCATATGGTACCCGCTACTCATCACAAGTGCGCTCCTTAATCCCCATCACCTATTTCTCCCATCCTGCCACCCATCACCATCAGTTCTCTATATTTAAGAATTTGTTTCTTGATTTGCCTCTCTTTCTTTTTTTCCTTTTGCTCATTTGTTTTGTTTCTTAAGTTACACATATAACTGAAATCATAAGGTATTTGTCTTTAACTTATTTCACCAAGCATTATACTCTAGCTCCATCCATACCTTTGCAAATGTCAAGATTTCCTTCTTTTGATGGATGAATAATATACACACATATACATACCACCTCTTCTTTATCCATTCATCAACTGATGGATACTTGGGCTACTTCCATATTTTGGCTAGTGTAAAAAAAAAATGCTGGGGCGCCTGGGTGTCTCAGTCAGTTAAGTGTCCGGCTTTGGCTCAGGTCATGATCTCACGGTTCATAAGTTCGGGCCCCACACCGGGCTCTGTGCTGACAGCTAGCTCAGAGCCTGGAGCCTATTTTGGATTTTGTGTCTCCCTCCCTCTCTGACCCTCCCCTGCTCACGCTGTCTCTCTCTGTCTCTCAAAAATAAATAAAAGATGTTAAAAAATGCTGTTAAAAATATAGGGGTGCATATATTCCTTTAAACTAGTGTTCTTGTATTCTTTGGGTAAATACCCAGTAGAGTGCTGGATGGTAAGCCAGTTCAATTTTTATTTTCTTGAGGAGCCTCCACACTGTTTTCCAGAGTGGCTGCACCAGTTTGCATTCCTGCCAACACCTGTTGTTTCTTGTGTTGTTGATTTTACCCATTCTGATAGGTTTGAGGTAGTATCTCATTGTGGTTTTGATTTGCGTTTTCCTGATGGTAAGTGATGATGAACATCTTTTCATGTGTTCGTTGGTTATCTGTAAGTCTTCTTTGGAAGAATGTCTGCTCATATCCTCTGATTTTTTTTTTAGGGGGGTATTAAGTTGTATAAGTTCTTTATATATTTTGGATACTAACCCTTTATTGGATATACAAATACCTTCTCCCATTCTATAGGTTGCCTTTTAGTTTGATTTTGTTTTGTTGATTGTTTCCTTCACTGTGCAGAAAAAAGGTTTTTACTTTGATAAAGTCGCAACAGGTTTTTTTTTGCTCAGGAGACCTATCTAGTAAGAAGCTGCTGTGGCCAATGTCAAAGAGTGCCTGTTTTCTTTTCTAGGATTTTTAAGGTTTCAGGTCTCATATTTAAGTGTTTAGTCCATTTTTAGTTTCTTTTTGTGTTTGGTGTAAGAAAGTAGTCTAGTTTCATTCTCTTACATGTTGCTGTCAAGTTTTCCCAACACCAATTGTTGAAGAGACTGTCATTTTCCCATGACATATTACTGCCTCTTTTGTAAAAGATTAATTGGCTATATAATTGTTGGGTA
The DNA here is from genome assembly GCA_004023785.1 of Mungos mungo. NCBI lineage: Eukaryota > Metazoa > Chordata > Mammalia > Carnivora > Herpestidae > Mungos > Mungos mungo. The sequence goes on from PISW01013478.1 coordinate 6,717, forward strand.
TTTTTGAATTTTCTATTCTGTTCCATTGATATATGTGTCTGTTTTTTGTGCCAGTACCATGCTGTTTTGATTACTACAACTTTATAATCTAACTGGAAGTCCAGAATTTTGATGCTTCCAGCTTTGCTTTTCTTTTTCAAGATTGCTTTGGCTACCCAATTTACCCCTTAAGTTTATATTTTAATCATTAGTGTTTATTTCCATGGCAGAAATGTTAAGTGTCCTCAAGAAAGAAGAAAACAGAGAGAAATAATTTGTGTTAGATCATAAGCTCAGGATATAAACATAAATTTAAATTACCAAAGTCTCAGTTTAGAGTTAATCTTGAGTTTTGAAAAAATTGACATAATTGGAGAAAATGTAAATACTTGAATTATACATTACTGCAGTTGGTTCTTTTACATCTTGGCCCATAGTGATTTTGCTTACATATTCTAAATTTTTTCTACCTTTTGATGTGAATCCTTTTGGTCATGTCATGCTGAGTCATGTCTGTTTTGAATATTTTGTCTCTTTGTCTTACCATACACTTAGCCTGTGTTATTTTAGCTCACATTATTAATTTATCTTTTCAAAATATTTAATTGTCTGTTTTACATCAGGCACTTAACTAGAAGCTGAGCATCTAGATACTGCACTTGGTACACAGAGTTTTCAACCTAGTAAGGAACATAGACTCATACTCAAATATTTGGTTATAAATTGTGTGAATTGCTAGGAAGAAAAATAGAGTGCCCTGACAGCATATACCTAGGGTACCTGAATTAAGATGAAGCATCAGGGAACACCTCTTGAGGGAAGTTAGATTTCTTTTTAGATCAAAGAGGAATGAGAGTAGGTGTGGGAAAAGAGAATTTCAAACTGTAACAGTGTGAGAAGGCCCTGGGGTTAGATGAAGGGAACCCAGCTATTGGCAGGGGGCTGAAAGCCCTGTGAGAGATGCAGGAGTTTCAGAGAGTATCTCCACGTAAGGCTAAAGAAGGACATTATAGGCTAATAAGACATCAGAAATTTCACCAAAATGAAATGATAGATCATTGATAAACTTGAAATAAGGAAAACTATGACCAAATTTATGGTTAGAAAATTCAAATCTGGGGGCACCTGGGTGGCTCAGTCAGTTAAGTGTCTGACTTTGGCTCAGGTCCTAATCTCATGATTTGTGAGGTAAAGCCCTGCCTTGGGCTCTATGCTGACAGCTCAGAGCAGCCTACTTCAGCTTCTGTGTCTCCCTCTCTCTCTGCTTTTCTCTTTCTCTCCCTCTCTCTCTCAAAAATAAATAAACATTAAAAGTTTTAAAACAAAAAAAGGAAGAAAAAATACAAATCTGGTTCCTGTGTGGTGAATACAGTCTGGTTCCTATGTGGTGAATACAGAAGTAGAAATGAGAAAAACCATTGAGAAGCAATTGCATTTGTCCAGGCAATAACTTACGGAAGCCTGGAGTGGGTAGAGATGAAGAGAAATAGACTTATTTGAGATCTTTATCAATGACAGAATTAAAACTTGGTAATACATTTGATGTGAGAGATGAAAGGAAAGCGTTAAAGGTGACTCTCATGTCCCTGGACTTGGGAAAGACCTGATTAGAGACCATGTTCCTAATCGTTTGAGCCCTGGCCCCACTGTGTGCTCCCTAAGCTCTTTGCTTTAGTTTCACTGTCTTCCAAATGGAGATGTTAATTGAAGATCATCGCTGGAAATCGATTTGGGGCTTAGAAGAGAAGATTGGACAAAGATCCAAATTTAAGAATCGTTAGCATACAGATCACTTTGGTGCATAAATGAAGAGACATAATCTTTGTGTTGTAATATGCAAACCTAGAAGAAGGCAGATGACTACTACTTCACCTATGTTGAAGTCGTGAAAAAATTACATTTGTACTCAGTATCCAATATAGAACTTAAGTGTTCTAAGAAGGTGTGTTGCAGAGAGATATGAGTGTACAAAGGCAAGGAGACACAAGAACGTGCATTTTTATAGACTTGAAAAATCTTGGTCTTACCGTGTATAGTGTGCCTCGGGAAGCGGCAGGAAATGAACTTGCAGAAATAGTTCAGTGTAATTATGCAATGCTGAAGAATTTGGATTGCAGACTGGAAGAAGTAGAAAGCCATTGAACAATTTTAATTAGGGAAGAAGCTCAGATCACTCCTGTCAACAGACATAGTGGATTAAAAAGTAGGAAGCTACAGTCCAAATGAGACTTAAGAAGGACCTATTTAAAAAAAAAAAAAAAGAAGAAGGACCTAAACTAAAGGGATAGGAATGGAAAAATAGTAAATAGATAAAAACCTCAGAGGAATGACTCTCAGATCAGAGTGGGTAGATGAATCCTAGCCTCATCGAGGAAAGTACTAAAGAAAGAAAAGCTTCTTTAAGGCTAGGGAAAGAATGAATTTAAGTTGGGATATTTAGAGAAAATGCAGGGAACTTCTCTCATAAAGTGCTAAGACTAACATAAAAATATTTTGACTAAACATTCATTATAGACTTTGACAGGGCAGATACAAGCATAGTATTCTGTTTATTGATTAGATCTTGGCAAAAATTAAAGCCACCTGTGAATCATTCTTTTTTCAAAATTTACAAATGGAGACAAGTTTGGTGTTGGTATTTTAGCATCCTTGGCAAATTGATTTTATATGTTTGGGAACTTTAGAAGTAGTTTTTGGTAAAATAAAATTAATTATATCCTGGAAGTTCCAAAAAGTAGTTATAGTTTTCAAGAAAATTTCCATTATGTGTTGCCCTTTGAGCTATTCGTTTTCTTTTCAGTGAACTGTTGTGGTTTATTTTTCTCCTACATACCCATTATATTGATGAACACAGAATAGTAGATGCCTTATTTTGTTTTTAACATATTGCTATATCTGCTTTATCTTTTCTTTTTGAAAATAATTTTAAGACACGTTTTCAGCATATGTCTTGTAAAAACAAGGACATTGTTGTAATCCTATTACACTCAAGGAATTTAACATTGATACAATAAATAAATGTAGTTTTTAATGCTTATCCAAATGTCTTCATGTGTCCCCAGAATATCTTTAAGGTCCTGTATCAGATCAAGGATCTAACATTGAGTTTTGTTGCCTTGTAGCTTTATTTTTTTTTTTTCATTTTGAGAGAAGAGAGAGAGAGAGAGAGAGAATCCCAAACAGGCTTTGCACTGACACAGCAAAGAGCCCGACTTGGGGCTCAAACCCTCAAACCATGAGACCATTACCCTAGCCGAAATTAAGAGGCAGATGCTTAACTGACTGAACCACCCAAACACCCCTGCCTTGTAGCTGTAATCTAGAACATTCTCCCTTTTTCTTCTTTGATGATATTGACTTTTTTTTTTTTTAGACACATGGACAATTTTCATGGGACAAAACAGAGATGGGCAAACTGGAGACCATTGGTCAAGACTGACCATTTGTTTTTGTAGATAAAGTTGTATTGGAACACAGCCACACCCATTCACACCACAACCCAAAGTTGAATAGTTGCAACAGAGACCTTATAGCTTATGAAGCCTAAAATGTTTACTTTCTGGGCCTGTACAGAAACAATTTGCCAACTCCTGTTGTGAAATATGCCACAGTCTAGATCTGACAATTTCTTCATTAGTAGATTGAGGTTAATCTTTCTGTTTTGTGCTTCCAACTGTATTACACTAGGAAGTATGTAATGTCTACACATTTCATTATTTGATGATGCTAAGTTTGATAACCTGGTTGAGATACTGTCTGCCAGATCTCTTTATTGTAAAATGACTTTTCCCATGTGTAATTGATAAGTAACCTTTGACTTTGACTCTGAATGAATAGCCTGTCACCCAAAAATACTGTCATAAACATGTATTGAGGGCCCTTGCTTAAATAATTTATTTTGCTGGGGATGCAATTCTAATTGCTAATTCTAGTATTTCTTCTATACTTCCTAACGGGCATTTTTCTGTAAAGAAGAGTGCCGCCCCATTCTGCCCCTTTTGTCTTTTTACTGTTACCATGGACTCATGGATTCTTTTATAATTCAATGGATTATAAGCCTTTTGTTTATTGTTTGTTTAAAACATGCCACATTAGCCAGTGAGAGACTTTTCAAACTGACTTCTGTGTACTTTTAATAGTGCTCATTAATCTTGGGCTTACCTTGTACTTTTCCTATCATGGACTTGGAATTAGCCATTTCTCCAAGGAGTCTTGGTATGTTTTAAGAAAAGTAGATTTGGCATATTAGAAAGATTTCAATAGGAATGAAACTGCATTGATTTCTTGCTTATATATTTCTCCCAATATTTTGTTATGAAATATTTAAGATCAAAGTAGAATTTTACAATGAATACACATATACTAACTCACATAGATTGTGTAATTAACATTTTATTCGGTGTACTTTATTATATGTGAATCTATCTATCCATCCTTTAATCATTTCTTAATCCATCTTATTTTTTATATATTTCAGTTTGTTACACGTATCCATATGCTTTGCCTCTAAATACTTGAGAATGCAGTTCATCAGAGTTCAATATTTGTTTATTTTTTGATATAAAATTTCATATAGTGAAATATACAATCTTAAATATGTGACTTGACAAAAATTTATAAACTTGTATTTATTTAGATAATTAAACATCCAAACAATTATGAAGATGTAGAACACTGACAATACCTCAGAAAGTTCTCTGGTGCCTCTCCCCAGTTGATCCCTGTCCCTATGACCTAGAAGGAACAACTATTTGGATTTTTTTTTTTTTGCTTTAATTATGTTTTTCTATTCCAGGACTTCTGTCTTTTTAATTTTAGCCATTCTGGAGAAGATATAGTGGTAGCTTACTTAGTTTTAATCTGTATTTCCCTGATGAATAATGATTTGGGGTACTTTGTCATATGCTTATTGGTCACTCACCTATGTTTCTTTTTGAAGTGTCTGTTCAACTCATTTGCCTAATTTGTAGGAGTGCTTTATATTCTGGATACCAGTTACTTGTCAGGTAAATGTTGTGTGTGAATTTTTTTCTTCCCTGGAGCTTTCACTATTCATGCTCTTAATGGTATCTTCTTATAATCAAAAGATTCTAAGGGGGAATTTTCTTTTTATTTTTTTTAATTTAAATTCAAGTTAGTAACTGTATAGTATAATATTGGTTTTAGGAGTAGAATTTAGTGATTCTTCACTTACATACAACACCCAGTGCTCATCCCAACAAGTGCTGTCCTTAATGCCCATCACCCATTTAGCCCATCATCTCCCCTCCAGCAACCTTCAGTTTGTTCTCTGTATTTAAGTCTCTTATGCTTTGCCTTGCTATCTGTATCTTATTTTTCCTTCCCTTCCCCTACACTCATCTCCCTTGTTTGTTAAATTCTACATATGAGGGAAATCATATGATATTTGTCTTCACTGGTTCACTTATTTTGCTGGCATAAAAATACTCCAGTTCCATCCACATTGTTGCAAATGGCAAGATTTGATTCTTTTTGATCACGGAGAAACATTTGAATCTATATACATACACCACATCTTCTTTATGCATTCACCAGTTGGTGGACACTTGAGGTCTTTCCTTAATATGACTATTGTTGCTAGAGCTTCTATAAACATTGACGTGCATGTGCCCCTTTGCATAAGCATTTTTGTATCATTTGAATAAATACCTTGTAGTGCAATTGCCAGGTCATAGAGTAGTTCTATTTTTAACTTTTTGAGGAACCTTCATACTGTTTTCCAGAGCGGCTGCATGAGTTTGCATTCCTACCAACAGTGCAAATGTGTTCCCCTTTCTCTGCATCCTTGCTAACATCTGTTGTTTCTTGAGTTGTTAATTTTAGCCATTCTGACAGGTGTGAAGTGGTATCTCATCATGCTTTTGATTTGTATTTTCCTGACGATGAGTGATGTTGAGCACCTTTACATGTGTGTGTTAGCCATCTGGATGTCTTTCGAAAAGTATTCATGTCTTCTTCCCATTTCTTCACTGGATTATTTTGATTTGGGTGATGAATTTGGTAAGTTCTTTATAGATTTTGAATACTAATACTTTATCCAATATGTCATTTGCAAATATCTTCTCCCATTCCATTGGTTGCCTTTTTTAGTTGTTGATTGTTTCCTTTGTGATACAGAAGCTTTTTATCTTCATCAAGTCTCAATAGTTCATTTTTGCTTTTGTTTCCCTTGCCTCCAGAGACATGTCTAGTAAGAAGTTGCTGTAGCCAAGGTCAAAGAGGTTGCTGCCTGTATTCTCCTTTAGGATTTTAATTATGATTGTCTAATTTATTGATTACTTCCTTTTATGGTTATTGCTTTCTCAGCCTACAAAATCTTTGCCTATTTTCAAGTCACAAAAGATATTCCCTATTTTCTTGTAGAAATTTTGTAGTTCCAACTTTTATGATAGGTTTTACCTAGCTCTTCTTTTTGTAGTTTCTTAAGGTAGAAACAAGACATATTTTTTTCTTCTTATGTATTTCCTTAGCTGCATCACAAAAATTTTAGGATATTTTCATTATTATTCTGTTTTGAGTGACATGGATTATTTAGAACTGTGATGTTTAATTTTCAAATATTTGGACATTTCCTGTATATCTCATTGTTAGTAATTTTTAATTTCATTGTGATCAGAGAATATATTTTGTAGGGCTTAATCTTTTTACTGATACTTATTTTATGACTTGACATTAGATCCATCTTGGTGAATATTGCACGCACACTTGAAGAAAGTATGTATCTTACAATTTTTTTATTATAAGCTACAAATATCTGTGAAGTCAAGGTGACTGATTATGTTTTAAAGATTATTTTAGCCTTTAAATATCTTTGGTGTATACATCTTTGGAGATATTTCTGTCTTGTTTTTATGACATGCTTAGTAGGTATTAAAATCTCTGACTAGGGGTGCCTGAGTAGGTCAGTCAGTTAAGTGTCCAACTCTTGATTTCATCTCAGGTCATCATCTCACTCTCATGAGATGGAGCCTGCACTGGGCTCTGCACTGGGCATCGATCCTGCTTAAGATTGTCCCTCTTTCTCCCTTTCCCTCTCCCTCTCCCCCCAGCTTGCACATGCTCTCTCTCTCAAAAAAAAAAAATCTCTAACCAAAAACATGAATGAATGAATGAATGAATGAATGAATGAATGAAGTCTATGACTAGAGAATTATCTGTTTCTTCTGTTCTGTCAATTTTTGCTTTCATTACTTTAAAATTCTGTTTTAAGGCATATACATGTTTACAACTATTATATGTTCCTGATGAATTGACTTTTTAACATAAAAATATCTCACCTTTATATTTGGTAATTCTCTTTATCTTCAAGTCCATCTCATCTTTTATTAATAAAACCATTCTATCTTTCTTGTGCTTACTTTTATTTTATTATTTCTTTTGGTTGTTTATTTTGAGAGAGACAGACAGGGTGCCAGCAGGGGAGGGGCAGAGAGAGAAGGAGACACAGAATCGGAAGCAGGCTTCAGGCTCTGAGCTGTCGGCACAGAGCCCAACAAGGGGCTGGAATCCATAAGTGGTGAGATCATGACTTGAGCCAAGGTTGGACTCTTAACCAACTGAGCCACCCAGGTGCCCCAGTCTTGAACTCACTTGTAAATGATACATCTTTTTCCATCATTTACTTTCAATCTCTTCATCTTTATATTTCAAGAGCGTATCTTACAGACAGCATGAGTATTTTTATCCATTCTGACTTAGCTCTGCCTTTTAGTAGTGCAGTTATTAATATGGTTAGATTAAGGTCTATCATTTTGTTATTTTCTGTATGTTCATCTGTTTTTATTTCAGTTTCTTTTATGTCCCCTTTTGTTAAATAAAAATTTAATGTTCTTTGAGAGAGAAAGAAAGCACGAGCAGGGAAGGGGCAGAGAGAGGGAGACACAGAATCCAAAGCAGGCTCCAGGCTCTGAACTGTCAGCACAGAGCCTGACATGGGGCTTGAACTCACTAACCATGAGATCATGACCTGAGCCAAAGTCGGATACTGAACCAACTGAGCCACCCAGGCGCCCCACCTTTGTGTCATCTTTGGGGTTACTTCAGCTTTTTTAAAAATTCTATTTTAGTTTATCTGTTGGCTTGTTAGCTTATGGGTCTTTGCATTGTTATTTTAAAGGCTGCTCTAGGGATTACAATATACATCCTTAACATTTCACCATCTCCTCGGAATTAATGTTGTACTACTTCACATAAAATGTAAGAACTTTTTAATCATAAATTCATTTCTCTCCTTTCACTTCTTAATGCTATAGTTGGCACATGTATGGTATCTTTATAACTCTGCAGCCCAGTGTTATAATTCTTGCTTTAAAGGGGTATATGTACTTCAAATAAATTACGAGAGACACAGTCTTTCCTATTTACACAAACATATGTAGATGTCCTTTTTGGCACTTTTCATTCCAGAAACCATCTATTTCTGTTACCATTTCAGTTCAACAGAATCTCTTTTAGCATTTTTCATAGTATACATCTGCTGGTGATGAAGTCATAGTGGTGTGTGTGTGTGTGTGTGTGTGTGTGTGTGTGTGTGTGTGTGGTTTTGTTGTAATTGTTTTGAGGTATAATTCACACATTAGTTTCATGTGTACTATGAAATCTTAGTTTTATTTATCTGTATATGACTTTCAGTCTTGAAGGATATCGTGACCAGTAAAGAGTTCTATACTTACAATTAATTTTTTTCCTTTTGGTTTTTTAAACTCATTATTTTCTGGTCTCTCTCATTTCATTTTTTCTGATGGTAAGTTCTGAATCACTATATTAGTGTTCCCATATATGTAATCTGTCATTTGTATCTATTATCTTTCAATATTTCACTTATATCATTGGTTTCTAGCAGTTTGACTATGATATGCTTACACTGGTTTTCTTTTATCCAGTTTGAGGTTTACTGTGGGTTTTTTTTAAACTATTAATTTAAGTTAACAAATTTAGAGAAGTTTTAAACCATTATTTCTTTTAAAGTATTATTTTCTGCCTCAGCCTGTCTTATCTCTTTTGGGGGTCCCAAATAGCTTTATGTTAGACCTATTAATATTATCTCACATGTGCTATTAAATCTTTATTATTTTTCTGTTCTACTGATGGGATAACATCTAATGTTTTGTCTTAGACATTAATGATTCTTCTGTCATCTCAAATCTGTTGTTAGCCCATGTTTTAAATATTTCTCTCATATAATGTGGGGGTTTGTATAGAATTTACTTGGTGGTGTTATTTTATAGAGTCTCTTTTCCTGCTGATACTTCCTATTTGAACATATTTATTATGACCATATATTCCTTTAAGTTCTTGAGCACAGTCATAATAAATGCTGAAAAAATCCTTGTCCACCAAATCCTACATCTGGATCTCATATCAGACTTTCTAAGTTACCTTTCATTCTTATATGAGGTACATTTTCCTGTTTCTTCAAATGTCTACAAATTATTATTATATTCTGGATACCATGAATACTATCTTGTATAGCTTCTTGATTTTGTTATATTTGCTGGACAAAAATCCAAGCTCTATCTCCCTGTGGAAAACAACAGATCAAAATCTCTCTTTATTTCTTTGTTCCTTAGCTCTGCTGATTATAGTCTGACCTGTGTACACATAGCTCAGAGAACAGTCAGGGACGGGCAAAATTTATACACATAGTGTAAGGCTTTCTTTATCTGGCTATTTCCTTCCCAGGATTTTCTCCCTCACTTTCAAATTGTTTTGTTCACCTCAAACTCAGTTCTCTAATTTATGGCCAATAAGACAGGAATTGTCGGTTTTGGCCATACCATACAGTGCTGTTTGTAGCCAACCCTAAGTCTAAATTTGTAATGAACAGTAAACTCACCCAGTATCCTACCCTTTTGCTAATGACAATTCCCTTCCAATTTGTATCATTTATGTAAACAATTAAGTCAAATTAAATGATTTAAAATTATTTAATATAAAAATTTTTGCACAAAGTTGTGATGACAAATAGCGACAAAAGAAACTGAAAGAAATGAATGATGTAGGACATAGGTCAGCAAATTATGGCCCATAGGCCAAAGCCAGCTTACCACCTGTTTTATAAATAAAGTTCTGTTAAAAAAAATAATGATAAAACTTTGTTGGAACACAGCCATGTTCATTTCTTTACATAATGTCTACGATTGCTTTCACATTGTAATGGCAGAGTTGAGTATTTGCAACAAAGCCCATATAATTAATAAAAAGCCTAAAGTCCTTACTGTATGGCCTTTGCAAAAACAGTTTTCCATCTCCTAATGTAAAATCACAATTGTGATAGGTTAGTGTAAACACCTAAATTATTGTCATTACTAATCACTTTCATCAATTGCTATTACTATTACCAGATACTAAAGCTCAGAATTTATATGTTTGATTTTTTTTTTTTTGGTATTCTATTTGGCCTATTTTACAACTATGTTGTCATTTTAAAACTTACATAATGATTAGAGGCACCTGAACAGCCCAGTCAGTTAAGGGTCAGACTCAGGATTTCAGCTCAGGTTATGATCTCCCAGTCCATGAGTTCCAGCCATACATGGGGCTCAGCTCTGACAGAGCAGGCCTCCTCGGGATCCTCTCTTTCTACCCTTCTCCCACTCGTTCTCTTCTCTCTCAAAATAAATAAAAGAACTTTAAAAAAACTTATGTAATGGTTACAAGGCACAGATTATTTATTAGCTATAAGCAAGTGAATTTATCATTTTACTTCAAAATTACATGCCCCATTGTTGAATATTTTCCTTTTCTTCAAATTGTGCCTACCAGAACAGCACTCCTCTTACAGTTCCTATAATTAAGAAGTCACACTGCTTTCTCAACTTTACCTTTTCTTCTGAGAGTCAGCTTTCAAGTAAATCATTTCTCTGGCCTCTACTTAGATACAGGCTAATACAAAAATAATAATAGATAGTATAGATAGGGAAAGAAAACTTATTTTATAATCTTTATTTTAGAGAGAGACAGACAGCAAGCATGACAGCTCAGAGCCTGATGCAAGACTCAATCTCAGGAATTGTGAGATCATGACCTGAGCCAAACTCAAGAGTCAGATGCCTAACTGACGGAGCCACCTCTGCACCCCTAATTTCCCATTTTAATTTAACCAGCTGGGCCACCCAGGTATCTCAAAGATTTACTATAATCTTGATCAGTGTTTCTTCTGCTTTTACTTTGTTTCTGATTTACATTTGCTGAAGACAGAGTGAGCATCCAATTAAAAAGTTTTGTTTTATTATGTTTATTTTTGAGAGACACAAAGAGAGAGCTAGGGGAGGGATAGAGAAACCCATGATCTGTGAGATCATGACCTGAGCCAAAGTCGGACACTTAACCAGAGTCACCCAGGTGCCCCTAAAACGTTTTAATATGAATCAGAAAAGAAGTTTAAGTACAGATTTTCAGATCAATTGAAAAATATGAAAAGAAATTAGGGCCTTGGTAGATAGAAACCTTTGTCAGAAGCTCACAATATTCCTAGGGATTTTAATATGTGAGCCAATAAATGCTCTTTGTTCCTTAAATAAATTAGAGTGGTTTTGTTTGCTATATTTGAATTCAAAGGTATTCTTATATATTCCATATGAACTCTGTTCTTAATCTGAAAATATGTCTGATTTAAACATAAACCAAATTAACTCTGAAATCATCATGTGGCACCTGGTTGCTGATAGCTACAATTTATCAATTAAAGGTCATTCATTAATCAGTGTTTGGCAGAACTGGTATTGACTGACAAGAGAGCACCTTTGTCTCCACATCCTCAGAATTCTTGAGTGTCACCTTCCTGATTACATTACCAGGGCTAGGAAATAGGAGTGCTCTAATTGACTTGGTATGGATCACATGATTCACTCTTAGCGCCATCAGAAAGGTCACTTTGTTAGGAAATTGGGAATACCAAATGGAATACCAAGGAAACTGGGGACAGTGGCATAGCAGAAGAAGGGATATAAGCTCTGAGAAAGCAGTCAACATGCTTTATTTCATGAATATCAAAGGTAAAAGATGAAAAAAGTATGACTATTATCTGGGGTATTCTATTTTATCAATAAAGGTTAGTGCTTGTGGGAGTTTCATTCAAAAAATATATCAATATCAAATATATTTGATATATATTTCAATATATACATATTGAATAAATATATAAATCAATATATCAAAATAGTTTTCCCTTCCACACCATGGCCAAAATAGCTATTATAAAATGCCTTTTCCCCACTGAATAATTAATAGAGGTCAAACACATTAACGCAGTACACATGCCTTCAGAAGTCTTACCACAGCCCTACCCCGCAGCCTCAACTCAGGCCATCTCCTCTCTTCCCTCCATACTCAGTCATTTCAGGTTTCTTATGTATTTTCTCTCTTCTGTTCTTTTTTGAAAGGCCTTCCTTCCCCACCTACTTCAGGCAGAATAATTGTGTTCCTCGTTCTCCAATAACATTACATACATTATGCATTCCTTAACACCCATAATTTTTTCCTAACATTTATCATAGCTCCTATGTATATGTCCATGCAGTTATAGAGTAATATTTGTCTTCTCTGCTAGACTACAGGCTCCAGAGTACAGAATTCAGGTATGATTTACCCTCTCTTATATCCTTAATGCCCCCATTGGTGGCAAGTGCTCAATAAATATCTGTGGCTGTTGAATGTTTTTGAAAATATAAGAGGTAGGATGACATGATAGTTAAGATCGCTGGCTGCTGTGTCAGATTGCCATAGATTCGTACCAGACACATGACTTACTAACTGGGTGACCGTAGACAAGTTTCTTATATTCTCTCTATCTCTGTTGTCTCATCTATAAAATGGAAATAATAGTACTTGTTTTGTAGGATTGTTGGGTTTTTTTAATTAAATTTTTTTAATGTTTGTGAGACAGAGACAAAGTGCAAGTGGGGGAGGGGCAGAGAGAGGGGGAGACACAGAATCTGAAGCAGACTCCAGGCTCTGAGCTGTCAGCACAGAGCCCAATGCGGGACTCCACCTCACAGACCGTGAGATCATGATCTGAGTTGTAGTTGGATGCTTAACCGACTAAGCCACCCAGGTGCCCCTGTAGTGTCGTTTTTAATTGGAAATGAGAAAATATATATGCAGTGCTGAAATATTATGCCTACCTTTTGGTAAGCACCTAACAGCTGGCCATTATTTTAATTGTGCTTATTGCTGGAGGTTGGAGTCTGTGTGTCTGTCTCCTGGCTAGACCATCCACTTCTTTAAGACTACAGCCAACATCACTAATGATGCCAGGGCCTGGCCCAAGGCCCAGCATGTCATAATTGTTCAATAAATGTTTAATGAATTCCATTGTTGTCAAATTTGAGGAATGTTATTTAACATTAAACCACTTGGTTAGCTTGGTAATAGCGACATATCTTCTCAAATTCTGATGTCTTTTATTATTTTTATAATTATTTAAATTATAATTTCCTTTATAATTATTAAAATTAATAGCTCTCAGGTCTATCATTTATTTCATGCTTATTCTATTCCAGGCACTAATGGAACATGAATTACCTCACTTAATTTCTATAATGTCATATGAGGTATAGGTTTTTAATTACACAGATGAGCCTCAGAGAAATTAAAGAATTTGCCCCAAATTATGTAGCTGGTAACAGGGAAAAATAGAGTTCAAAGCCAGCGTCTTCTCTGTAAATGAATATGTTGTAAAACAAAGTACAATGAAACCTTGGTTTGCAAGCATGATTTATTCCAGAAATATGCTTGTAATCCAAAGCACTTGTATATCAAAGCCAATTTGTTATATATTTCCCCATAAGAAATAATGGAAATTCAGATGATTCATTCCACAACCCAAAATATTCATATGAAAATGATTACAATACTGAGATATAATACATAATAAGAAAATATAAAATATAAAGAAAAATAAATTAACCTGCACTTACCTTTGGAAACCGTCATGGCTGCTGTGAGGGAGAAAAGAGAAAGGAGGGTTATTGGGTTGAACAACTTTCACTATCACTAACGGAATCACTGCTGTCTATTGGCTCAATGGAATCTTTTTCTTTTCATGCAACGTTAACAAGGAACCTATCCAATTACATTTGCTTTTTGCCTCCTTGAGGATTTTGTGGTAATGTGACATTGCATTATTGTTAAACAGATTCATCTCTTGCACTACTACAGCCTTATTTGCGTGGTGTTTTTCTACAAAATTTTGCACTGTCTCCCACATTTTACACGTCTCCCTAATTTCCTTTGAAGTGAGAGATTCCTCCGTCTTTTTGTTTCTCCTCCTCTGCAGACAAAATGCAGACATAAACTTCTTATTAAATTTTGCAGTTTTGGCCCCTTGCATACCTTGTTCATACTACTCAGTGATTTCCTTTTTAACTTCCACAGGAATCATCTCCTTCTAACCACCTTTCTGTTCAACCTTTTTCTGCATGGGGGCCATTGTATATGCTTGCATGGATGTTAACTAAAGTTCAGTATTAATAACTCTTGTCATACACTGTATTTAATGTAACTGGCAATAAGGCAGCAGAGGAAAGGGTCTATATGTGAGGTAGCCTGACCTAGATGGAAGCAAAGAATTCCTTAGCTTACTCTTGTATGGAAAAGCAAAGGACTGTCCATAGGTGCTTTGACATGACAAAAAATATACTTGTGCCAATTGTGGCCACCTTCCAACATTCTGAAAAATCACTGATTTCTGCCAAACACCATGACCTGAGACCGAGCATCCAAGCATGGGAAATGATCACCCATAATCCTGCAATGAGAGAGAGAAGAGACATTGGCTCAGTTGTGATCTTGTGACATTTGGCATCACATAATACTCATATTGCAAGACATCACTCTTTATCAAGTTAAAATTTATGTTTACTCATCTTGCTAAACACTTGCAGAAAAAGTTACAGTCCAAGGTTTTACTATATTCACTTACAATAATAGGTTTTTAAGCCACTGAGGATGTGCATTTTACTAAACCCAAATAGTTATGCATTGTAGCCTTGTCACATTGAGCGGCGCCCTAACAAAGGACACTTCCTGCACCATGGAAGAGACCTCATTGACTCCAGGCCTAATAGTTTCCAAGCAGCTTAGTGGATGAGGCTTCATTAGTTTCAAAGTTTGGCAAACAGTGCAAAACATTCCATCAGCTTTCCTTGTTTATAGTAAGGACAACATTAAAAAAAAAGTTTGGATTATAAATAGCATTTTTTTGATCCCTTTAATCATTTTTTGGCAGTCATACACACAACAAAGAGTGATAAATCCATGCAAATGCACATGTGCTGTTCTGCTCACCAAAAGGGCACCTTCAGAAAGATCTTTTTTTTTTAATGTTTCTTTTGAGAGAGGGGGGGTGCATGTGCAAACAGGAGAGGGTCAGAGAGAGATAGGAAGAGAGAAGCAGACTCCATGGTATCAGTGCAGAGCCTGACTTAGGGCTTGACCTGAGCCAATATCAAGAGTCAGATACATAACCAACTGAGCCACCCGCACACTCCCAGAAAGTGCTTTAAATTCCATATTCTTTCACTGGTGTTGATGTGGGAGGTGATTTTTACCCTGTGGAAAATATATTTTCACTTATGGATTTATCATAGATATGCACTAGATATCACTAGATAATAGTGGTAGTTACTATTCACAATCATAGAAGAAAGAAAGATTTCTAGAAGTTTTACAGAGGAAGCAACCCAGCTCATGTGGCGCAGTATTAGAAGTCTTAGAGCATGGAATCCTGCCCATACTTGTCTTTCCCAGGGCAGTTAACGTACAGGTTTTGGAGAAACACAGACTGCATCTACTCTCCCATATTTATGCTTAGAAGAAGATAATATTTTCAAGAACCCACGAATGACATTATCAAAAGATGCTTTGATGAACTCATTTGATGAGTGCTCAGTAAACACAATGTAATTACTTTTTGAAAATACTGTTTTGTTCCATTTAAATATAAAGAACTTGTAGAGAAAAACTTATCGTTTTGTAATATATAATTTATAAGCAAATCTGTCTGAGGTAACAGCTGTATGTTTGGGGTGAAGGGGAGAAGAAGAGCTAACGAAGTAATTTATAAGTTTGTTTTCATAAGGAAAGTATATTGAACATCCACTAATCAGCTCTTATATGTCAGAGACTTAAGCAGGGGAAACAACAATGAGAAAGGCATAAACCTGGGGATCACTCAGCCTAATGAGGCTGATAGGATGTAAACAAGCAATTACAACACAGGAATAGAGAGATCGACTTCCTTGAAACCTCAGCCTTCTCCCAAACCAATATTCTGCTTACTCCTTATCTATCCTACCACTGCACAGAGCTGGAAAACCCAGAAAACCAAGCTAAAATCTTTATATTTTTTTATTGAGATATAACTGACATATACACTGTATTAGTCTTAGGTATACAACATAATGGTTCTATATGTATCTATTTTTTCTATATATATTATATATTCTATGTATATTCTGCACATAACACATAAAATCAGTGAAATGATTACCATACTAAAGTTAGTTCATATCCATTATTAGTAACAAAGTTACTAATTTTTAAAAAAATTTTATAAGAATTTTTAAGATCTACTCTCTTAGCAATTTTTTAATGTAGATCAGTGTTGTTAACTATAGCCAACATGCTGTACCTTACATCCCAGGACTTATTTACCATATACCTGGAACTTTGTATCTTTTGACCACCTTTATCCATTTTGCTCACCCCCCAACCCACCGTCTGTGGAAGCCACCAATCTATCCTTTGTATCTGTGACTTTATTTATTTGTTTTTAGATTCTGCATTTTAGTGAGATGATATAGTACTTTATCTGGCTTATTTCACTTAGCATGATGCCCTAAAGGTCCAGCTGCTTTGGTTCAAACGGAAGGATTTCCCTTTTCTTATGGCTGAGTAATATTCCTTTGTGTATATATACCACGTTATCCAGTTATCATTCAGTGGACACTTAGGTTCCATGTCTTGACTGTTGTAAACAATACTGAAGTCAGTATGGGAGTGCAGATATCTTTTCAAGTTAGTGATCTTATTTCCTTCATATAAATACCCACAAATGGAATTTCTGGATTGTATGATAGTTCTGTTTTTAAGTTTTGAAGGAACCTCTACTATTTTTCATATTTCCTTTGCCAATTTAAACAGCCACCAACAGTGCATAAGGGTTCCCTTTTCTCCACATATTTGTCAATGCTTATTATTTTTTGTGTTTTTCTTTTAACCATTCTGATAGGTGGAAAGTAACACCTCATTGTGGTTTTAATTTGTATTTCCATGATGATTAGAGTTTCTGAGCATCTTTTCATGTACCTCCGGGCCACCTGTAGTTCTTTGGGAAAATATCTATTCAGCTTCTTTGCCCATTTTTTAATGAAAATTTTTGCTATTGAGTTTTTATATTTTTTGGATATTAACCCCTTAGCAGATACATGATTTGCAAATATTTCCTCCCAGTTATTATGTTGCTTTTTGTTTTATTGTTTTAATTTGCTGTGTAGGACCTTCTCAGTTTGAAATAGTCCTGCTTGTTCATTTTTGGTTTTGCTACCTTTGCTGTTGCTATCAAATCCAATAAACCAGTGTCAAAACTGATATCAAGGAGCTTACCGCCATTCTTTTTTCTAGGAGTTTGATGGCTTCAGGTATTACATTTAAGTCTTTAATCTGTCTTAAGTTTATTTGGGGGTATAGTATAAGAGGTTTAGTTTTGTTCTTTTGCATGTAGTTCAGTTTTCCCACCACCATTTATTGGGATTGCCCTTTCCCCATTGTATATTTTTGGCTCCTCTGTCGTAAATTAATTGAACATATATGCATGTGTTTATATCTGAGCTCTCTATTCTGCCCCATCAATTTTTGTGTCTGTGTCTATGCCATTATAATGCTGTTTTGTTTACTATAGCTTTGTAATATAGTTTGAGATTAGGAAATGTGATGCCTCCAGCTTTTTTCTTTCTCCAGATTGCTTTGGCTATTTGGGGGATTTTATAGTTCCATTTATTTTAGGATTATTTGTTCTATGTCTATGAAAAATGTCATTGAAATTTGGATAGGTACTGTACTGAATCTGTAGATCGCTTTGGGGTAGCATGGACATTTTAACAATATTGATTCTGCCAACCAATGAGGATGGAATTTCTTTCCATTTATTCATGTCATCTTTGGTTTCTTTCATCAGTGTCCTACAGTTTTCAGTGTACAAGTCTTTAACTGCTTAGTTAAGTTTATTCCTATGTATTTAAATCTTTTTGATGCAACTGTTAATAGGATTAGTTTCTCTTTCTGGTGGTTCATTATTAGTAGAAATAAATGCAACTGATTTTTGTATATTTTTGTATTCTTCAACCTAATTATTATTAATTATAACACTTTTTTGGTGTAGTCTTAGAGCTTTTTAAAAAATTTCTTTTAATGTTTGTTTATTTTTGAGAGAGAGAGAGAGAGAGAGACAGAGAGAGACAGAGAGTGAGCAGGAGAGGGGCAGAGAGAGAGGGAGACAGAATCAGAAGCAGGTTCCAGGCTCTGAGCTGTCAGCACAGAGCCTGATGCGGGGCTCATGAGTTCTAGCTCACGAACCGTGAGTTTATGACCTGAGTGAAGTCAGGCGCTTAGCCAGGTGAGCCACCCAGGTCCCCCAGAGCTTTCTATATATAAGATCATGTCCTCTGAAAACAGAGACCGTACACTTCTTGTCTGATTCAGATGATTTTTATTTATTTTTCTTGCCTAGTTGCTACAGATAGGACTTCCAGCACCATGTTGAATAAAAGTGGCAAGAGTGGGCATCCTTGTTTTGTTACTAATCTTAAAGGAAAAGCTTTTAGATTTTCACTGTTGACTGCGATCTTAAGTTGTAGGCTCGTCATATATAGCCTTTATTATGTTCACGTATGTTCTCTCAATACCTGTTTTTTGGGACTTTTTGTCATGAATCTATGTTGTATTTCCTCAAGTGCTTTTTCTTCATTTGTTGAGATGATCATATGACTTTTATCTTTCGTTTTGTTAATATGATGTATCACATTGATTTGCTGATGTTGGACCATGAAGAATACCTGGAATGAATCCCAGTTAATATAATGTGTGATCCTTTTAATTAATATTGAGTTCAGGTTGCTAATATTTTGTTAAGAATTTTTTGCATCTGGAACATTGTCTAATTTTTTTTCTTGTAGTATCTTGTTTTGATATCAATACTTTTTGGACTTATAAAATGAGTTTGGAAGTGTTCCCTACTCTTATTCTTATGGAGTAAGGATTGGTATTAATTCTTACTTAAACATTTGGTAGAATATCCCTCTGAAGCTGTCTGCTCCTAGACTTTTGTTTATTGGAGGATTTTGATTACTGATTTAATCATTCCTCCT
>PISW01013479.1:0-26077 GCA_004023785.1 Mungos mungo
GGGGTGGCAGGCAGATGAGAGATGACTGATACAGGACAGACGACAGGTGGACGTGTGAACAGACGGCAGATGACAGGTGGGTGACGGGTAGGTGGATGGACATAGATGACAGATAACGTGAGTGAATTGCGTCCCCTCCAAAATTCACCTGCTGAACCACTAAGCCCCGCACCTCGCAACGGACCTCTTTGGAGGCAGGGTCTCACAGAGTTAACCAAGGTAAGCTGAGGCTGTGAGGGTGTGCCCTGGTATGACTGACGTCCTTAGAAAACAGGGACATTTGGTTATAGAGACGCGTGTAGAGGTCTGGGACAGAGTCCTCTTCAGTCTCAGGAGGAATCCGTCCTATCAGCGCCCCCTAATTTCGAATTTCCAGACCCCAGAAACGTAAGATGACCAACGTCATCAGGCCGCCCAGTTTGCGGCGGGCTGCGCGCAGCCGTGGGAAACCCATGTAGAGAGATGACAGGTGGACGGGCCGTGGCGGGCAGAGGACAGACCGACAGACAGACGGACGTCTTATCCCATCTGCTGCATTACCCCTGACGACACGGCTCACGGCAGGGCACGCGCTCCTGGGGCTCCGTCCCCTCAGGTCGAAGTAGGACCAGAGTTAACACGGCATGTCCAGGGGCAGGACACCTAGCACGGCAGGACGGAGCGCACACGACCTGGGCTGCGCCGCCCGGGGGCGGGGCGTCCGCCATTACCTTTCAGGATGGGGCAGATCTTCCAGACGCCAGCTGCACCTTCCCTGTTGAACTGCCCCAGGGCCAGCTCCATGTAGAAGAGGGGCATTCCGGCAATGACCATGAAAAGCAAGTAGGGGACCAGGAAGGCGCCTGTGGGACAGGACAGCATGTCAGACCGGAGGGGGCGGGGAGCGCCGCAGAAGGGCCCGTGTGGTCACGGGGACAGGTCCCAGGCACCACTGTGTCCACCCACCCGCCATGTATTTCTCCCGGAAGCTCTCTGCGTGGCCACCCTCCAGGGGGAGCTCCTGGCTGGGCTGGGTGAGCCCCCACCTCCACGCCTGGCCCCCACTGTCATCAGTGCCCCCACATGTCCCCGCTGAAACCTCAGCCGTCCCTTGTGCCACGTCATGAAATCAACCCAGGAGCAGAGCAGATAAAGCCCCGGCCACACACCAGCTTTGCTCCTGGGTCCTGCCTCCCACCCCGCTCCCCGCAGACGCTGGGCCTCCCCCCTGGCGACCTGTAACCCTGCCCCTGCGTGGTTCTGTCACCCACCCCAGCTCTCGGTCCTCCAAGCCTGCCCAGCGGTGGCTGTGGTTGACAGGTGCTGGCTGAGGGGCCGGAGCCCCTCCAGGGCGGCACCTGGCCCTCTCACCCCAGCCCCTTGTCCCAGGGGCAGAACTCAGGGCCCCCATGGGCCCTGCCTCACACGAGAGGGCTTTGCCACGGCTCTTCCTGGTGTGGGGAGGGGGAGGCAGGGGGCCCAGGGCTCCCTGTGGGTGCAGCTGGCCACACCTGACTGGCCCCAGGTTCTCCGCTCAGTATGGCGGTGGGGGGCCCGGACGGTCCTTCCCAGAGGTTCTTCCAAAGCCTTCGTGTGTGGCAGCGGGTGACCGCGGGGCAAGGGCACCAGGCGCCCGTGGGAGCAAGCACTGACTCAGTTGGCTTCTCCACCTGAGGGTTTTGGGTGACCTGGGCTTATTTTCGTTTTCTAGTCCGGAGGCAGCTGAGGGTCGAAGGCTGGCTGAGTTTGGATCCCAGGGCTCCCCCTGTTCCTCCGAATTCAAGGGCCTCCACATGCTTTTGTAAACACTGGTTTAAGTCGGCCAAAGATCCCACTCTGTGGGCATCTGAGAATTTCCTCCCCAAAGCGAGAGGCATATTTGGGAACAGAAGGCAGAGCTGTGCTGCCCCCGGCCCCCAGCCCCTGCCCTGCTCTCCGGGCCTCAGGGCCACGGGCAGAGAGCGCAGACGCCCAGTGAGGTGGCCCCCCGGGGACTCTGCACCTGCCGCTGCCCCGTGAGGGGCTCTGTCCCCGTGCCAGGGGCCCCCAGCGGCCCCTCGCAGCCCCTGCCCGGTCGGGAGGCAGGGCGGGCCGGGCCCCGACTCACCGCCGCCGTTTTTGTAGCACAGGTAAGGGAAGCGCCAGACGTTGGCCAGGTCCACGGCGAAGCCGATCACCGACAGCAGGAAGTCGATCTTCTTGCTCCAGGTCTCCCGTTCCTGGGGCTCCGCCAGGGTCTGCGAGGGGCGGATGAGGGCGGAGCTTGTGAACTGCACCCCGTTCTGCTCCTTGATCAGGACGAGCTCCACCGCCTTGGGGCCCATGGCGTTGGGCTCCTTAGCCGGGGCCACGGCGGAAGACATGGGTGCCACCGGGCACTTGCTGTGGCTCCTGGGCGGCCTGGGCCTCGGGATTCTGGCGTCCCTGCTCCGGGTCTGCAGCCGGCACGGGAAAGAAGCACACACAGGGACACAGTGACCTAGTGGCCTGACCTGCAGGGCGCCTCGTGGCGAGATCAGACTCGGCGGCAGGAGGAGCCCATTCCAAGCACCTAAGACGTCACGGCCAAGGTTGAGGACAGTGGGAGACGGGGAAGTTCCTGGGTGGGGGTCAGCCTGCCCAAACCTCAGGACGGACGCCGGCCTTGCTCGCCCTTCCCCTGGCACGCACCTCTCTGTTCCTGTCAAAGTGCAATGTTGTGTGATCTCTAACTCTGTTTTTAAAATATTTATTTATTTACTTTTTGGGGGAGAGAGACAGAGTGTGAGTGGGGGAGGGGCAGAGAGAGAGGGAGACAGAATCTGAAGCAGGCTCCAGGCTCTAAGCTGTCAGCGCAGAGCCCTACGCAGGGCTTGAACCCACGAGCTGTGAGATCATGACCTGGGCTGATGTCAGATGCTTAACCAACTGAGCCAGCCCGGTGCCCCATAATTCTGTTTTTAATAATAATGCAAAATGTCACCGCTGCCCGCATTGCCAGGGAGTCATTTTACAATCTTCACATAGCATTCAAAGTTGTCTTCACAGCAGCGCACACGTATCCGTTATACACAGCAGCAAAGGTAAAGAGCGCGATTTTATACCCAGAACCACCCACGGTGATGTCATTCCTCATGCGAGGCCCTCCGCCTGTGGCCGAGGACGCGGGTGCCCCGGCTGCGGTGGGCACACCGCAGCACCGTCGGCATTTAGCTGGGGGCAGGCGGGGTCCCGAAGTCAGTGACCTTCCCAAGGAACCGCTTCCAAGACACTTTCCTAAAACCCCGTGTGGTGTAGTCGAGGACAGAATTACACACAGACACAGCAGGTGGCCCTGGCGGCCGCCGAGAGTGCCTTCAAATAGGACTCCTGGCTCCTGGTCCGTCAGCATTGTTTCCACTGCACATACATGCACACACACACATGCACACGCATGCACACATACATGTGTGCACACACATGACCGCGCACACATATACACATGCACACACATACACGCATATGCACACATACATGCATACACAAAGACACACACACACATGCACACACCTATGCACACATACAAACATGCACACCGACACACATACACAGGCACACAGGCTTACCCATACACACACGTGTACACACATACTCATACACCCCCCACACCCCCACAAACGTGCATGCATACACACATAGACGTGCACACACATGCACATGCATACACACACGCGGACCCATATACATGCACATTCAAACACACCCACACGTGCACAATACACACATGCACACGTGGGCACACACGCACACACATGCACCTATGCAGGCACACACATGCACACACGTGGACACACACGCACACACAGACATGCAGGCACACACATGCACACACGTGGACACACACGCACACACACACGCCCCGGCTGAGGCAGAATAACCAATGTTGGTTCTAATGGGCGTCGTTATCTGCATCCGAAGTGGAACAACTCACAGCTTAAGTTACTTTCCCCACCACTGGCCTGCGGCCCCTTCTCCTCCAGGGACAAACCCAGGCTTCCCGAGATGCAGGAAAACCGGGCCTGGCGTGGAGGGGCTGAGGACCAGGAGGGACCGGCCTGCAGCGGGGTGCAGCCCAGGGGCTGGAGGGTGCGGAGCGCAAGCCCCACGGCTCCAGCACGGCCCTTGCAGGCCACCGGGTTGCCGGCTGGCGAAGCCCACGCTCGGGACTTCGGGCGAGCAGACCCGACTCCTGAAGCCGCCGCCTCAGCGGCCAGGTTTGGGTGCAGGAAGCAAAACGTGGCCGCTCGGAAAACTCAGAACGAGAGACCGCGCCGGCCGATCAGCGCGTTGGCGCCCGTCCTTCCCTGCAGGCAGCCTGGGCACAGAGCCCCGCACCTCGGCGTCCGCACCCCGTCCGAGCAACCCGACAGCCTCCTGCCAAGGGGAAGCGCTGCCCGAGAAAATCGCCTCGATCGGATCCGGAACTGCTTCGCCCCCGTCGGCCTCACCCTGCTGAGCAGGGAGGACGCAGCACAAGGGCCCGCGCGACCCCCGGAACTCCAGGGGCCACGGGAGCGCGATCAGCCCCGCACCGCCCCTCGGCCACCGACCGCCTGCAGTCGCGCACGGCGGGGCGCGCTGCTTGCCGCCGTCAGCCACTGTGGGAGACGCCGCCGTGTGCAGCACGCGGTGTCCCCGACGGTGCCCGCCACGGCCCCGCGCCTCCGCGCCTGGGCTTCGGGCCGCCGGCTTACCTGCCCGCCCCGGCCCGGGCTCCGCGCTGGGGTCCCGCTGCGCTGGGCGGGCGCGGCCTCGGGGCTCTTATGGAGCCGCAGGCCGCCCCGCCCCTCCCGCCGTCGGGGGCGCCCGCCCGCCCCGGCCCCGCCCCCGCCCCGCCCCGGGTGGGCGGAGGCCCAGACCCGGGCGCGCCCCCGCCCCGGTCCCCGGACCTGACAGCCTCGCGGAGGCGGAGGCGGCGGCGGCGGCGGTCGCCCGAGGCCGGCAGCCGGCAGCTCATCCCCCGCCTGGGATCCCGCGCCTCCCGGGGCCGCGGACGCGTGGGAGCGGGGACTCGTCCGGGTCCCTGGTGTCGCAGGACCGAGAAGGCGGCTTCCCGGAGGAACCGGGCTCGGCGTCCCCCCGCACCCGCGTCGGCCCTGGGGAGCGGCGGGCTGGGAGGGAGCGGGGTGGCGGGCGCGCCGGGCACAGAGCTGGGGCTCGCGGGCGGGCCGAGCTGGGCGCCCCGATTCCCCCCGTCCCGCTGTCGCGCGGACCCATCTCCCCAGTCCGACTCCCCCACCTCCCGCGGCCGGCGCCCCGGGGCGTCTCCCAGCCCGGCCCGCGCGGAGCAAGGTTCGACAGGCGGCGCGGGACCCTGGGTCCGGGTCCGGGTCCGGGTCCGGCAGGTGCTGTGCTGTGGGCGTCTCCGGCCCTGCTGGGGTGACCCCCTAGCCTGCTATAGCTGGCGGGCTCCGGGCCCTGCCCGGGCTCTTCCTTCTCCCCTGGGGCCACGTGCCAGGGCCTCTGGGCCCCGAGGTACCTGGCGGTCGCCCGGGGCCTTCCGTGGCCGCGCGCAGGACGCGGTTTCCCGGGCAGTGTGGCCGCGCTTTGCCCGCACGCGCGCATCGCCTGGAACCCTAGGGCCCGACCGGCGCGCAAAGGAAGCCGGTTTCCCTGGCGAGGCCCGGAAGCCCATGGCGGTCGATACCCACCCCGGGACCCAACGGACTCGGAATCTTTGCCGACATGCCCGCGCGAGATTTTACGTTTTGCGGGTCACCAACCAAGGCCCAGGACCCCGAGGTGCGGGGAACGGTGTCAAGGTGAGTGGCCTCCGGGTGACCCAGTCTCTGGGCATTAACCTTCCTCCTGAGTAGCTTTTGATTTTCTTCCTGTGCATTTGCGGTGGCCGGGCGTCCACAGCAGCCCCGGCGCTGGGGTAGGTCTGGGCCCGTGGTCTTGCTCAGCAGGGCTCCGTGTGAGGGGACCTGAGTGCCCTTGCCCCTCAGAGCCATTTCCACCACTGCTTCAGCCAGAGACCCCCCTCACTGCCTTTCGCCCCCTGCTAACCCAGCTGCTGCCAACGCCAGGACCTGCAGGGGGGGGAGGGGCGGGGGGCAGGAACTGCGGGGACGGGGGCGGGGCAGGGGGGGCGGGAGGGGGCAGGACCTGCTCGCCTGGCTGAACTTGAACCCGGCAGCCTCGGTGTCTCTGTCGGCTTCGCTACCGTGATGCCGATTCCGCAGGACGGGAGGCTTAGAAACAAAAGAAATTTATTTGTCCCCGGTGTGGAGGCTGTGAATTCAGGATCAAGGCATTCAGTGGGGACCCGAGGCCGCTCTGGTTGGACAGGTCTCTCTGGGGTCACCTGGAGGGAGCTCCCTGGAGTCTCCAGTCCCTTCCTGGGGCTCCGCCCTCCTGACCTAATCACCCCAGCGGCACCACCTCCAGGACCCCTGCGCTGAGGGGTAGGATTTCAACACACGACTGTGAGGGAGACAGGATTCGGCCCCTGGAACTCAGGGAAGTGACAGGGGTTTCAGTAGATGGTGCCAACCATCTCGAATGTGTGACCCAGCCATGGCCAGCCCTCAAGAGCTGCCCCCCACGTGGGCTCAACAAGTCAGGTCTTAGGAAAAAGGAGTAATCCAATGAAAGAGCTTTAATCAGCAAGAAAAAGGAACCACATGGCCACCAAAGAAAGATTTTCTTTTTTTTGATAGTTTATAGTCAAATTGGTTTCCATCTAACACCCAGTGAGTGCTCTTCCCCACAAGTGCCCCTCCATGACCATCACCCCTCCCCCTCCCCCTTCAGCACTTGGTTCGTTTTCAGTATTCAAGTCTCTCGTGATTTGCGTCCCTCTCTCTCCCCAACTCTTTTTCCCCCTTCCCCTCTCCATGGTCTCTGTTAGGGTCTCTCCTGTTAGACCCGTGAGTGCAAACATACGGTATCTGTCCTTCTCCGCCTGACTTAGCACTTTCTACAACAGCCAAATCATGGAAAGAGCCTAAACGTCCATCACCTGATGAGTGGACCAAGAAGATGTGGTTTATATACACAATGGAGTCCTACATGGCAATGAGAGGGAATGACATATGGCCATTTGTAGCAACGTGGATGGACCTCGAGGGGGTCATGCTAAGTGAGATAAGTCAGGCGGAGAAGGATTTTCTTTTCCATAAGGGAACCCAAGACACAACTGATGCTTCCAGATGTAGACACCCAAACCCCGGCACACACCCATTTCTCGGTCTGGAGTCCGGAATTCTGAGATCAGGGTGCCAGTCAGGTTCGCGTCTGGAGAGCCTCTGGGGGGCTTGTCCCCACATGGTGGGGGGGGGGTGCTGGGGGAGGAGAGAGAAGGGGTGGTGGGCAGGGTCTTCTGGTAAGGGGACTAATACCATCACGGGGACCCTCCCACGTGGCCTCATCTGAACCCAATCGCCTCCCCAATCCCCCGCGGGGAGCCCTGGGAGTTATGGCCTCAGTTCTGGAGGGACACAAACCTGTGGATAATCGTTCCAGACTGAGGTGTGTTGCTATTTACACTGGGCTGCGCCGTCCTAGGATTTCATTTCCTTGCTTGGAAATTTTTTGTTGTCCCTTGAGTCAATTGTTACCTGGTTTTTCATTAGTTAATTTTCCACATTCCTGTCATTAATTCAACTCCAAACTCTCCAGCCAAAGTACAGATCACCTTAACATCGCTTACAACACGGACGCAGCTGTGACCCAGAGCCTCCTGCCTCTGCGTCGGCAGGGCCGCCGCCCCCGCCCTTGACTCTGGGGACTCTCGGAAGCGCCCCCCTTCCTGCACCCCAGGTTCTAGGGTCCCATGGGTGCTGCATTCTGTTTCACCATCTTGGCCTCACCACCCGCTTCTCAGCTGTCCTCTGCGCCACAAAGGAGAACCCGGGAACTCTATGTCCGAGAGTCCCTGCCCCAGACAGTTCTAGGTTAGAATTCGCCAGCAGGGGACAGTCACATTTGCTTGGACAGCTGGCGGCGAAGTGGGCGCCACTACCCCCCAGAGGCGCGCCGCCAGCATGACGGGCCATGTTCGAGTCTTAGCAAATCCTGGTCTGTGCAGCCATTGATCCAGCAAACACCTCCCACCAAACAGTTACTGGGAAAGACGGTAAGAGCGGTCTCCCCTCACATGGCAGGGACGCAGCACCCCCCCCCCCGCCCCGTCTCAGCACTGAATCAACCCCTCACTGTCACGTCCAGTCCACAGCACACGACACTGGTCCACCACACCAACGACAGCATGCTGAATCAGCCAGGTGAGCAAGAAATGGAAAATGCCATGATGCCTTGGTAAGACACATGCTTCCTAAGGATTGAGGAAAAAATATATATAAATATTCCGAAGCTGGACATCTCGGTGAAATTTCTGTGGGCCCACAGGTTTGGGACTGGTCAAGATACACATTTGAAGTAAAAGATAGCTTGTCGCATCTGACGGCCCTACCCCCTAAGAAGAATCACCATGTGTGGTGACTGTCTCTGGGTTTTTGAGTTTCCAGCGGGGAACGCTTCTCTGACCCATTTACTGAGCCCCCTGGGATGTGTTCAGTTTTGAGGAGAGACCAGAGCAAGAAGGACGCGGCCGCGGCGTGATTATTCTCAAACGTCAGCAGGCACTGGCCCCCAAGGGAAGTTTATGGTCCACTAGGCGCAGGTCTTGGGGTCTCACCCTCAGCTTTGGACTCAGAAGGTGGAACCCGAGAACTTCTGCTTCCAGCAAGCCCCCAGCTGGTGCTGATGCCGTGGCTCAGGGGCCCCGCTCGGAGAGACACGGATCCAGCAGAACCAAGAGGGCGTGAAAGATTTCGGGAAGACGGGGTGCGGTGTGGCGCCTCCGCTGTGCCTCTGTGGGTGACCGGAGTGCAGATACTTAGGGTTCTGGAGAAGAGCCAAGTACTGCTCTTAAAATACTCACTCTCCCTTTGACTAAGTGCACTCCCGAGTCATACTAGAAGCTTCTGGAACTCCAAGGTACCACACCACCTGAGCAGCCCGTCATAAACTGACCCACGAACCCCTAAGGTTTGGTACGGAGAGCAAGTTGTCATCATGCAATGGAAGCAATATATCCGGAATCAGGCCGGAGCCGGGGCTGCAGACACACTAGGCTGCATGGACGAGGGCACACTCTTGTTGCACCAGTGTGGCCCCTACGTCTGGCTTCATGGCCAGCACACGGGTCCCTTAGGTTGTGTAGTGTACACTGACCCCGCCAGCAGGCGGAAGGCTGCAGCATTACGGGCACACTCAGAGGGCACCGTTTCCAGTGGGCAGAGAATCCAGCGGTGCGTCAGGCCGTTACTTAGCCAAGACGGGGGGATGGCCAGGGAGAGGGGTCTCGGTCGACTCATGGGCGTTGTCTAACGGTATGGCTGTATCGTAGGAGACTTCAAAGAAAATTAAGAAATTGATGACAAAGCCTTCATTGGCAGACTGCGTAATTCTGCAGAAAATCTTAAGGAATCCTAAAATCAACTACTAGAATTGAGAAGTGAACTTAGCAAGGTCATGGGAGGGAACGTAAGTCAATTGTATTTCTATATACCAGCAGGAATCAACGGTAAAATGCAATTTAAAATAATTTCACTTGTAATACCATCTAAAACAAATGCTTAGGCCTAAAAT
The DNA here is from genome assembly GCA_004023785.1 of Mungos mungo. NCBI lineage: Eukaryota > Metazoa > Chordata > Mammalia > Carnivora > Herpestidae > Mungos > Mungos mungo. Next base: position 9,595 of record PISW01013479.1, read on the forward strand.
ATGTGCCAGGTCTCATGGGTGTTGAAAAGTAGGATACATTGCTGAGAAACTACAAAGGTCTAAATCAGTGGAGAGGTATACCATGTTCATGGTGGACAGGCTCACTGGTAAGATGTTAGTTCTCAAATTAATGTACAGATTCAACCTGATCCTAACCAGAATTCAATCTTGCTTCTTTTGAAGAAACGTACCAATGTATTCTAGAAAATATATGGAAATGTAAGTGACAGCGGCAGCCAAAACAGTCTTAAAAAAAAGAACTGAATGGGGGACAGAGGAACCATTGTGCATAATCCCACCATCCTAACAAAACCGATTTTACTTTTTCTGTCATTATCTCCCCATTTGTGTCCTCTTCTTAAAAACAGCTTTGTTAAGCTATAAATGACAGACAGCAAACATACTGGAAGTGTGCAGGTTGGTAAGTTATTGGTGTGGCCGTGGGAACATGAGCACATCAGGAGCACATCCTCCTTCTCAAACTCCTCACCTTGGTGACCCATCTTCACCCCACCCCAACCCAGGCACCCACTGAGGTGGTGGCTGTAGATTATTTCCCCTAGAACCTTACACACTTGGAAGTATACAGTAAGGACTTTATTCTTTTATCTGTTCTCTTCCACTCGGCATACTTGAGGTGACTCCATGTCACGGTGTGAATCAGCAGTGGATTCTTTTTCTTGCCGAAATACTATACACTCAGAGCATAGTCCCTTTGCCCTTCCCCTGGTGATGGACATTAGGGTACTACAAATAGGACTGACACGCACGTTTGTGTACAAGTGTTTGTACGGACACACGCTGCCATTTCTCCTGGGCAAGCACTTCGCTGCGGAGCGGCGGAGTCGTCTGGTGGACGTGTGTCCAGCTGGTTTTACAACTCACAGATTATCCTGCAAAGTGATGGCCCCGTCTTACACTCCCGTGAACTGCGTGAGAGTCTCCGTCGGCCCACACCCCTGCAGCACCTGCTAGGGTCAGTCTTTTTAATTTCAGCGGCCCTAACTGGTGTGTAACATACCCCCTGGGTTAAGCTGGCATTTCTCTGGTGACGGAGGTGTTTCAGCGACCTCCCTGGGTGTGGCAGCCGCCAAGCTCTTGTCTGAGTCCGTTGGAACATTCTGCGTCTTGGGTTGTTACATTGTTCTTGAGTTTTCAGACTTCTTTACATGCTTCGGCCCCGAGTCCTTTGTCAGGCAGGTCCTTTGCAAATCTTTTTCCTAGTCTTGGATTGTGTTTTCATTTTCTTTATGGAGTTTTCCAAATAAACAAGTCATTAATTTTGATGAAGCCTAATTTACCATTTCTTTCTTTTATGGATCTTGCTTTTAAGTGCTGTGTTTGAGAAATCTGTACCTAACCCAAGATCATGAACATTTCCACAAAGTTTTCCTTTAAAGTGTTTAAAATGTCAGGTTGCACATTTATGCACATGATCCATTTTACACTGCGGTACGGACAGAAGCCCGTTACTCTGCAGGCGGGCGGCCCGTCGCCCCGGACCTGCCCCCGCACCTTTGCGGAGAGCCCGGTCGATCCGTGCGTGTGGTTTCTTTCTCGGCGGCTTCCTTGATCTCGTCCTCCATCTCGTTGTTGGTTCCACTCTTGCTATAGACGAATCGCGTCCCCCACCCAATCCCCTAACCCCAGGCCGCGGGGACTGGAGACGGGGCCTCTAGAAGGCGAAGTGAGATGAGGTCCTCGATCCGCTAGGACGGTGGCCCTGTGACAAGGGACAGCCTCTCTCCTGCCCGCCACGTGAAGACCACCAGACAGCTGCCCCCTGCAAGCCGGGGAGAGAGCTCTCCCCAGGAACCGAGCTGCGCAGCCCTTGGCTTGGACCTCCCGGCCTGTGTGACAGAACAGCTCGCTGGGGCGGGAGCCAGGCAGCCCGGGCGTTTTTGTCGCAGCGGCTGAGCTGACGGGGCCCGCACTGTCCCGGTCGCGGCCGCGCTGTGATGCGTTCTTGTCCGGTAAGGTGAGTCATGCAGCTTGGTTCTCTTCCAAGGCTGTTTTGACTCTCTTTTTTTAATTTTTATTTATTTATTTTTAATTTTTTTTATGTCTTTTTATTTATTTTTGAGGGACAGAGAGAGTGCGAGCAGGGGAGGGTCAGAGAGAGAGGGAGACACAGAACCGGAAGCAGCTCCAGGCTCTGAGCTGTCAGCACAGAGCCTGACGCGGGGCTCGAACCCACAAACTGTGAGATCGTGACCTGAGCCGAAGCCGGCCGCTTAACCGACTGAGCCCCCCCAGGCGCCCTTGTTTTGACTATTCTAAGTCCTTTTCGTTTTCGTATGAATTTTAGAATCCACATTCCAATTTCTATAAAAAGCCTGCTGGGATTGCTTTCGGTGGAGGCTGTCATTGATCTGCGACCTTTATTCTTTTTAAATCTAAGTATTTGATGCCATAAAGTTCCTAAGGTTTGAAATATTTTTGCTTACGCCCATTTCAAAATATTTACTAATTTCCCTTTGACTTCCTCTTTGAACCATTGTTATTTATAGAAGTGTCAAATTAGTCTCCAAAGAGTTGAGGATTTTCTGTATATATCTTATTCTTTTCTGGATGTGTCTTGTATTGGTACCTAATCTACTTACTTTTTCCTTGGAGAACACACTTGAATCCTTTTACCTTTGCTGGGACTCATATTCCAGAGAATGGGTGACCTTGGTAGGTGCCTCCCACGCACCTGAAAAGGCATGTTTGGTGGGTGATGTGTCAGCGCAAATAGGTCAAGCCAGCTTTACGGTTTTCATGTCGTCCGTGTCCTTACGCGCTTTGGTACGCTTGTCCCATCAGGGTTGAGAGGCAGCTGCCGAGATCCCCGGTGGACCGTGTGGACGACCCGTGTTTCCTGCAGCTCTGCGTGTCCTCGCCGCGTTGACTGTGAGGCTCTGTGGGGGGCGCACACGTGGGAATGTTCCTTCCTCCTGAGGAGCTGAATCCCCATAACTTCTGCTCTGAAATAAACCTCCGAGCAGAGTGGCAGCCACCCTCGCCCTCAGCCCCTAGCTCAGGGTGGCGCTCACACGCATCATGTGCTTCGGTCTTGCGTTTAAGCCCACCCCTGCGGTTCTCCTGTCCTGGGGTGGAGGGGGGGCTTAGAACATTTATATTGAATGTGAATGTTGATGTGACTGGGCTCAAACCCGCTATTTGCTTTCTGTTTCCCCCGTGTGTTCTGTTCCCTTTTTCCTCCTTCTCTGCCTTCTGTTGGATTGGGCCATTTTTTTAAATTCAACTTCCCCTCTTTCGCTGGATTATCAGCCACGTCTCTCTGCTGCGTTGCTCCAGCGCCGCCCCAGTCTGCCGTAGAGTGACGCGACGCCCCCCTCACACCACGGGACGGCTTCGTGGGACACTTGGTTTCCCCTCCTGGCCACTGCGATGCTGTGCTCAGAAGTTCGGCCTCGGCACGCTGGGAACCCAAGCCTGTGGAGCCGATTTTGCTTCAGACAGTCGATCGTCTTTTAAAAAGATTTAAATAATGAAAAACGAGGTGGGATTCCCCCCTCTGGTCTTCATTCTCTGTCGATCTGGATTCGAAACGGTATCATGGTCCTTGTGCTGTGAGGACGGACTCCGGGGTCTCATGCAGGTGGGTCTGCCCGCGGCCACCCTTTCAGCTTTTGCAAGTCTAAACCGTCAGGGGGTGGCCGGGCGTCTGAATGTTGATCTTGGCTCTGGTCATGGTCCCAGGGTCCTGGGATCCAACCCCCTTCAGCGGGGCTTGAGATGCTCTCTCTCCCTCTGCCCCTCCCCTGCTCGCTTGTGTGTGCGCGTGCGCGTGTGTGTGCGTGTGTGCGCGTGTGCGTGCTTCTCTCTCTCTCTCTCCCAAAAAGCCAACAGCATTTCTTTCTCTGTTTTGAATGACATTTTTGCTGAGTGAAGAGTCCTCGGCTGGTGGGTTCCGTGTCTCTCCCCGCGCTCCTCCGTCTTCCCCGACGCGGCCAGGATGCGCCTGGTGTGGTTTCCCTCATGGCGCCTGTGCTTGGAGCTCGCTGAGCAAATGGGGTCCATGGCTTATAGTCGGAATCAGGTTTGGAAAGTTATTCCTTTAAATATTTTTCTTTGCCCTTTTCCTGTGGGGACCCCGGGGGCCTGTGCGTCAGGCAGCCTGCGCTCCCCCTGCTCACTGATGCGACGGGCAAGTCTTTCTTTTTTCTCTATTTCGTTTTGAGCTGTTCGTTCGGCTTTATCCTCAGGTTCCTTGGCCGCGTCTTCTGCAATGTCAAGTTCGTCCTAAATGCCAGCCCGGCAGTTGCATCTCAAACACTGTCACTTTCGTCTCTAGGATTTAGATTTGTTTTGTAAGAGACGTAACTTAATTCTCTACCGAACACGGTGCCTGCTGGCCCCACCGGGCCTCTGAGCAGGTGAGTCGTGTCGGGAGACAAGCCGTCAGTGCCTGGTCCACGAATCCGATCACCGAGGCACTGCCGGGGCGGGTCTGTTGATGGGAGACTGGGTGCCGGACAATTGTGATTCCTGAGGACATTCTGGAACTTTTCCTGGGGCTGCAGGTAAGTCACGTGTACACAGCCTGGTCATTCTTCCTTCCAGGTCTTGCTTGTAAGCTCTGTTTGGCCGGGTCAGAGCAGGGTTCTGTCCAGGGCTAACCCTTCCGTGCTGCTGAGGCAAAGCTCCTCAGCGTCTTGTCCGTGACGCTGGCCCCCGAGCGCGGGGACAGGCAGCCTCGGCCTCCCCTCCTTCACCAGAAGCAACCCTGTGGGCTCATTCACTTCTATTAAGTGTAGAAGACCAGCCCTTGGCAGTGTTACAGGGCAGGGACCGTCCCGGCGTCCGGGCAGGAGCCCCGCGCTGCCCCCCGGGGGACACCTGGGTGCGGTCCGCGGGCAGAACCCGGGCTCTGTGGCCGCCACGCGGGCACACACCTCCCGCCGTGCAAGTCCTCGGAGGTTTACGGAGATGCACTTTCTCGCCGAGCGCCGCGTCTCCTTCGTCCCTGCGCTTGAAAGAGCAGTGAAGTCAGGGTGGTAAACGGGGCTGTTCGACTTCCTGCACAACGCCGCCTCCTCCCCCGGCGGCTCTGGTGATGCCCGAGGGCACCGTGTGAAGGTCTCCAAATATATCTGCCGATCTCTCTCTCTCTCCTTTGAACTCGGCCGGTGTTCGATAAATATATTTTAGGCCGCGTCATTAGGTACGGACCCTTAGGGCTATGTGTCTTCCCGCCGAACGGCCCTCGATGGTCACGAAGGCGACCCCTCGCCCCCACAGTCACGGGGCCGGCGGTCTGACCACGGTAATGTCTGCGTGTTACGTGTATTTCCCACCTACACATTTTCAATATTCCTTTAAATAGCAATAGTTAGGTTTTTTAAAAACTTGGTCTAGCAACTTATTTGGGGTTTTTTTAGTCTGTATTTGCTGTAATTCCTCGCATGGCTGGATTTGCTATTTGTTTTCTGTTCGTATTGTGTGTCATTTGTTCCTTGTTCTCACTTTCTTGCTCAGTTTGGATAAAGTATTATTTAAGAATAGACGTTATTTCTGCTATTGGCTTCTCGGTTCTGCATCATCGCTCCTCTGGGGGCGGCCGTGGACCCCGGCCCTCCGCTAGTTTCAAACCCTCGCAGCCTCGCGCAGAGCTGGCCTGCGGGTGTGGCCCGGAGCTTTCCTCCTCGGGCCCCCGGGGCGACGGTCTCTGGGCAGGTGGCCCTCGGAGTTTGGCTTCTCACGGTGCGACTTGCTGTATCTTGTGACAGTGACGCTGCTGGTGCCCGTGGGGGTTCTCGGATGCCTGAGTGTATAGATTTGGAAGAATCCTGGCTGTTATTTTGTCCAGTAATTTTTCTTGCCCAAATCTTCCCCGTTTCAGGACTGGATCACAAGTGAGGGAACACTGACCGTCTCCTTCTGGTTTGGGGCCGTGCGCCGCCGGGACCACACGCTGCTATTTTCTCCTGGACACTTTCCCGGAAGGGTCTGGTGTCTGGAACCCCGTCCAGGGCAGGGCACACGGGGTGGACGTCGGCCGCCTCTTCTCCCAGCCGGCACAGCGTGGGGACACTGGCACAGGGCAGCCCTGGAAGGGGACTGAGATGCGGCAGAGCTGGTCAGCCGGCATCCCCTCCCTGGGGCCGGCGTGGTCACACTGGTTCCCCCTTGACAGAGCAGGTCCAGGACGTGGCCCCGAGGTGCTGCCGCTCCCTGGCATCTGGGTCACCCTGGATCCTCCCTCACCGAAGGGCGCTGGGTCCTCATTTTTAAAAAAGCTTTTTTTTACGTTTATTTATTATTAAGAGACAGAGCATGAACGAGATAGGGGCAGAGAGAGAGGGAGTCACGGGATCGGAAGCAGGCTCCAGGCTCTGAGCTGTCAGCACAGAGCCCGATGCGGGGCTCGAACCACGAACCATGAGATCACGACCTGAGCCACAGTCGGGCGCTTGGCCGACTGAGCCCCCAGGTGCCCCTTGTTTCCTCATTTTAATAGGCTCCTCCGGGGACGCAAGTGTCTTCTCTGCCCCGCACCTCTGTCTGCTAGAGGGCATCCTTCTCCCCAGCCCGTCGTGTGCGCCACTGGGGGCGGGGCGGTGCTTTACCAGAGGAAGCCCGGAGTCCCCTGGCCCGGAAGCAGCTGGCCTTGCTGGACGGAGGCAGGAGCCCCCAAGCACCAGGTCCCCCCGCCTTGGGGCGGTGCCTGGGGTGTGGGCGTGTCCTAGCACAACTCCAGCCTGTGACCAGGGCGGGCGGGCTGGGGCAGTGGCTCTTCTGAACTTTGCAGGCCCCTCCTGGGGAAGGACCTCCCCGCAAGGGGCGAGGCCAGCGGCAGGCAGTTCTCTCCGCGAGGCGGGGGGGGGGGGCCAATGTGAGGTCTCTGTGGGGACTCCCCGCCCCTCCCTGTGGTCCGCCTGGCAGATTAGCTCGCAGTGACACCGCTGGGTCTGCAAGTGGCCTGTCCTGGAAGAGGCGAGGGGGACCTGCTGGCCGACCCTGTATCTGGGTGGCCTGCCCTCCTTACCGGGAGCCGCTCACACCTGCCCGCTTCTCTTCGCAGCTTCGGGCTCCTCTGCTTTGAGGTCACGACTCCCCAGGATGGGACAGTCCCGCTTGGGGACACAGCTGACCCTGCACTGCAGCTCAGCCGCCGCAGCCATCCGGGGCCCGCGGGACGGAGTGCTGTGGGAGCTGCGGGGAAGGGAGCGGTGCTGTCCGGCCTCTGGAGCCGGGCGGGCCCTCTGGGCACTTTCCCCACTAAGATCGTGGCTGGTAAAGGCTCCAGACACCTTGGGCTGGAGATGCTCCGCCAGGTGCGGACCCTCACGTTCCGGGGACTGCGGGCCTGAGTGGGGGCAGGAGGCCGCTAAGCGGCCGTGAGGCGAGGCTGGTGACAGTCACGAGGACGCTTTCCTGGCCCGGAGTGTGTGTGTGCACGGTGTGTGTGTGTGTGCACGGCGTGCGTGTGTGCACAGCGTGCGCGTGTGCACGGCGTGCGCGTGCGTGTGTGCACGGTGTGTGCGTGTGCAACAGAGCACGCAAGTCCCCCACTTCGTGGACTCCCCGTGTTGTGTGTGGGAACGTGAACATTCGCGGTGTGACTGTCCACGTTCGTGCTGCCCGGGGCTGGACGTGCGGACAGGGACAGTTTGGGGGAGAAGGTAAAGCATCTGTTGTGGGGGGGAGTTGGGGGCGGCACCCTGGACGTGCCGACGGGGCAGGGACGGTGTCCGGGAGAAGGTAAAGCATCTGTTGGGAGTGGGGGGGAGTTGGGGGCGGCACCAGGGATGGGAGGTGTGTGCGGGAGCAGACTGAGGACCGGCAGTGCCCCCTGGAGCGCTCAGAGCCCTGCTCGGCCAGCGGAGGGCCGGGGCCTGGCCTGGCCGCGGGGACACCTCTTCTGCTCCTGGTCCTTGATGGAGCCTTCCCGAGGGCACGCAGCGCCGTCAAGCCCGTGTCCAGCTGGGACGTGGGCGCGCTGAGCGGCCGGAGGCAGCGGCAGGTCCACTGTCCCCGTCCCCACGCCACCCACAGACCGTGGCAGCCCTCGCCTCCCTCCGCACCAGGGAGCCTCCAGCTTTCGATGTGACTGTAACCCTTTCAGAGGCGGCACCAGGAATGACAATAAACGCAGGAAACACTAGAAGCACAAAGAAGATCCGTCTCACAGATGAGCGCCACTTTGGGGCGCACCCTCCCGCTGGCCCGAGGGGGCTGGGCCCCACGCTGCGGGGCGGCCGGCTTCTCGGAGCACGACCCGCAGTGTTCTCCGCCCTCACTTCTGGGGACTGTCGTAATTTAGCCCCATTTCTTTTCTTCCGTTTCTAAGCCCTTTCCTGTCTAGTAAGTGGGCTGAACTAGATCCTTCGTCTCTGCCTCCCAAAGTGTGTTTAAGGTGTGAGAAACCCTAGAAGCCAGCCCACCAGGCAGACAAGCAGAGCTCAGCCGCGTCCCCACCGTCCGGAGAGCGCCTGCTGCGGCCCCTGTCCTGACGCCACCGCGTCCCCACACGCCCTGAGCACCGCCCTCCCCCGGGACCGGCCTGCTGTGGGGTTTCCAGTAAAGAGCCGCACACGACAGAGCACGGCCTCAGGCACGTACGACTTTACACTTTATTCGTCCCACTGGAAACCCAAAGCTGCTTCATGGCACCCACCCGGGCCCCCGGGCCCCACCGCCCACGAAAGGGGTGCGTCCACATCCACAGCCGGGAATGCCCCGGGCCCGAGGCCGCGGGGAAGGGAAGAGGACCAGGAGGGACAAACATCCATCCCGGGTCTGTCATCAGAGGCTTTTGTCCTGAAAACGCGCGGCGGCATTTCATTCAAGCAGCCCGTCATGCGCAGACGCGGAGGGGCTGCCCCCTCGGGATATCTTCGTTTGTTCACCTCCTTCGTCGGTCACGTGTACGGTTTCTCCTTTAAAAATGAACCTTTGTGCGTCTACAGCCACAGACGGAGTGCCGAGAGCCGCGGGCTGTGTCACCGGCTACCGCGGGCGCCGGCTGGCAGTGTCGCGCTGGCGCGGGGCTTTCCTTGCGCCCACCGCGGCGGCCGTGGGCAGAACCGCGCACCGCAAACTCCTGGGGAGGCTGCGAAACGCTTTTCCCTGACTTCTGGCTGGGAGGTCACTTCCAGCGCAGACGCCCAAACACGAGGTCCGGTGCGCTGAGAGGTTCAGAGCGCCCCCCAGGCAAACCCAGAGGCTCTGCTTCGGGAACCGAGTGGGGACCACGGTTTCTGTTGTGCTTTAAGGGCAGGCTTCCAGCTGTGTGGACAGGGAGTGGCCGCTGGGCCGAGCTGGGAACGGGAGAGGGGACCGAACTGTTCCCCTCCTGAGTCTGGAGGCCGGGCTCCTCCCTCGGACTCCCCAGGGGCCTGAGCGCCCTCCCTGGCGCCCTCCTGCCGTCCACACCGCCTGGCCCGCTGTCACCAGCTCCCCGAGGTCTGCACCACGGTTCCCGTACCCCCGCGGCTCTGCTCCCTGCCCACGGGGGGGGGCCCCCCCCCCGCCCCTCCTGGCTGCCCAGCCCGCCTCCCCAGCACCCTCCTCGGGCCACCGTGAAGCAGGTCCCACCACGTTTGTAGCAAAGAGGGGGGCGTGGAAAGGATTAAAGAGGCAGACACGGAGCTCTGGGCAGGTGCATGTGGGGTCCCAGGCTCCGGGTGCACCTGGGGGAGTGGCCGGAGAGAGACCGAGGTCAAAGCCCCACATGGCCTTGGGTTCTATCAAAAAAGGACCCATAAATAAATATCTTCTGGCCCTGAAAGAAAAAATGGAGTAGAAAACAATTTTTTTAAAAATGCTGAGTGCTTCCTGAAGTATCTAAATGAAGTTTATAAAACACTCACGAGCTCCCACAAATATAGAAACGTTTAAAAATGAGACGCGGCCCTGCCAGGCTGTGACCCCCGGAGGTCGGCGGGGGGTCTGTGCCGGGATGGAAACGCATGTGCCCCGTGTGCACGGGGAGGCGCGTGGCCCAGACCGGACCCGAGCGGGACACGAACCAGGACGGTCCAGGCGGCGCGGCCAGGCCCGGAGGAGAGGGACAGCCCCCGGCCACGCAGCCTCCCGCACGGGGGCGGCCCCGAGCCGCGCGGGGCCCGAGGCCAGCACACGCGCGGCCACGTGCAGGCGGGCGGTGACGGGGCCGCGCAGAGGCGGTCACCTAGTCCAGCTTCTCACGGACAGGTCTCCTCCCGGCACCCGAACTTTCCGGGCTGAAGTCCGCGCAGAAGCCGTTGGGGGCCGGGGCCGGGCAGCTGTCGGGGCGCGGCTGGTCGGGGTAGAGGTAGTCCTCGGCGAAGTCGGGGACCGCCTCTGCGAACCTGCGGAAGTCGGCTGGGGAGACAGAGGCGCCGGGTCACAGGGGCTGATGTCCTCACGCCCCACGCCCTTCCGGAGGGCTGGCATCGATGTGGGGGTGGGGACCGGGAGGGGCCTGCCCAGAGCGTCTGGAGCTCAGAGCCCCTGTGGCTTTCTCGCTTCGGGGACCCCTACAGAGAACACGAGTTTTAATGCAAAGGTCTACTCTGGGCATGCAGCACGTGTGGGAGACACGCCGGTCCCCGAGGGGCTGGTCTCCAGGCAGGACGGGCACCCTGACTCGTCTACACCCTGGAGAGCCCAGGGTCACCCTCCCGCCGATCACCTGAGTGGCTCCAAGCCCCCGCATCTGCGAACAGCCCTGGGGCCCGCGGGGGAGGAGCCCGCGGGGCGGGTGTGGGGTGCAGGGCCGGGGCCGCCGGGCGACACAGGCGGGGCCACACCCCCCACAGGCACTCCACACACACACACACACTCCACTGACACACACCCCCCACAGGCACTCCGACAACCACACTCCTAAGACGCACACACACCACGTACCACACAGTAAATCAACACACACACCACACGAAACTCACACACACTCATGTCCACATTTGGACGCAATGTGAAACGTGTCCAAATGAGACGCGAACAATGACCTTTCCTGAGCACACATCTACTGATTTCGGCGAGGACGTGTTCGCTTCCGGGCGTGCACGGCGGCGCCCGCGGGGGCTGCGCTCTGGGGGCCCTCCCGCCCCTCCCCCTCTTTCTCAGCCTGCAGGTGGCTTTCAGGTCTGAGTCCCTGAGGACCTTGGCCGCCCCGCTTTATGTGGCCAAAAGTGACGGTCCGAGCCCCCACCCCCTCCTGGCAGCGGTCTGCCCGGCTCCCCGGAGAAGGCAGACTGCGGGCCCCGCGGCCCGGCCTCAGCACACGCCGCCCGCTGCCCCTGGGGACGGCGTGGATCTGGGGCTCCCGGCCTGGGCTTGGGATCTGGCTCTATTAACCCCCCGCAGACGTCAGGGTCAAGATCCCCTAACCCACCCCGCCAGGTTTGGGGGAGAACCTTCCTTCCAAGAGCTCCGTGTAGCCCAAGGCATGGCGGGGGCCTGGGGAGCATGGGAGGGGGACCCCGTGCCCCACCCGCTGGGCCCGCCCTCCCTCTGCCCGGGCCACCCACCGAACGTGATCCTTCCCGTCTCCTCCTGGTCGATGGCCCGGAAGAGGGCGGTGACGGAGAGCTCGGCCACCCCTAAGGCGGTCTTGAGGATGCTGGACAGGGCGTCTTCGTCGATGCTGCCGTCCTGTGACCCGTACATCTGCAGGCGGAGGCTGGTGTCACCGGCGGTCCCCCAGCCGCGCAGAGACCCCGACCCCATGGCTGGGAGTGGCCAGAACTCTGCTGGCAAACCTAACCCTCCCCGGGTGCACGGAGGCCCGGCCCGCCCAGGAGGGGACCGCCGGGGGCGGCACGCGGGGCCGCTGAATGAAATGAGCGTGCCACCACCTCCCCCGAGCCGGAGGGCGCTCCCCAACAGCCCCTCCCGGCCGGCCGGTGACCCGGAGAGTCCCTGTGGGGGGGCCCATCTGCAGCGTGAGCACCCCGGTGCGGCCACCTGCGGTCCTCCCCCGGGCTCCGCCCCCTTCCCTCCGTCGGGACGTCCGCAGGCCGCCTGGGGGACAGTCCTGCACCGCGCCCCAGAGGCCAGCCAAGCAGCCCCCTACTCTCCTGGACAGGGCCCACCACACACCCGGGTCACCCCGTTAATTCCCGTAAGGCCCCTCGCCCCGAGGCTTCCCGGTGTTGCCATGGGGAGGGTGTGCTGGGGTCACGAGTGAGAGAAGGGCGTTCTCCAGGCACTGAGACACAGCAGCTGCCTGCCTTCCGCATCGGGCTCTCACGAGCCTGGCGAAGAGGCGCTGCATCCGTAACAGGCACCCACTCTCAGACCCACAAAATCACGTGTCTGGGGAGTGAAGCCAGCCCTGTCCTGGCTGACCGTGTCCCGGTGAGGCCGGCCAGGCGAGCCCGCAGGGGAGCTGGGGCCCCATCGTGGGCGTTTCTCCGACTCCCAGAATCCCTGGGGAGTGGCGGATGGCGGGCAGCTGCTTCGCACCCTGAGCCAGGGCGCTGGGAGAGGGGACGGGTGGGGGCAGCCAGCAGCCCTGCCCCGGCGCCTGGGACTCCGCAGGACCCTCCCCCGTGCCCTCTGATGAGTGTGGATTACAAACTGCAGGAGGAAGTCGACTCGAGGACGCTTTGGGGCGTTTTTCATGAACCATGGCCGACAGAAGCTTGTGTGGAAACGGCAGTTTGGCACAGAGGAAGTTTGCCCAAAGAAGGCTTCGTAAGAGCGTGTGACAGGCGCGCGCGGCCGAGTCCTCTGTCCTCGCCAACGAGTCTCCTGTAAACTCCACGCTCACCTTGAACGCCAGCCGGATCGTGTCCAGAGGCCGGGCCGGCCGGCAGACGACGGACAGGGCGATCACGTACTCCCGAGGGTCCAGCGTGCCGTCTCCGTTCTGGGGAAGAGACACGCCCTCAGGGGACAGCTCGGTCCCTCCGCTGGAGTTTTAACCCTAATCCCTGGGTACTGACCGAAAGGTGAGGGGCATCTGGAAGGCTCAGTGAGTGTTTGACTCCTGACCTGGGCTCAGGTCACGCCTCACGGTTCCTGAGATCAAGGCCCGAGAGCCCACTTGGGATTCTCTCTCCCCTCCTCTCCCTGCCCCTTCCCTGTACGTGCCCATCATGCTCTCTCTCAAGATGAACTTTTAAAAAAGAATAAAAGAAAGGTTAGTTCCATTCTGACTTAATATCTGCCTACGTGAAATGAGTATTTGAAAAAATTTTTAAATATTTATCTGTTGTATTGAGAGAGAGCGGGACACAGAGCAAGCAGGGGAGGGGCAGAGACAGGGAGACACAGAATCCGAAGCGGCTCCCGGCTCGGAGCAGCCAGCACACAGCCCTGCGCGGGGCTCCAATTCACGGACCATGAGCTGAAGTTGAACACTTAACCGACTGAGCCCCCCGGGCGCCCCTGAAGTGATTTTCTGGAAGAACATTCACGGCCTCACCACACACTCGCTCAGGACGCCGCCATCGACTTTCGGAGTCTACGTGACCGGCACACGAGTCTCAAGAAAGGTCACGTGACACACCGCCTGCCGCCTGCTGAGGTCCTCCTAGAAAAACCCCAGCAGACAGCAAGGCTCCCATCTGTGCTCCGAGAGCCTGGGTGAGCCTCCCGAAGAAAGGGGGGCCCCGAGCGCCTGGCCGGCCTGCGCCCGTCCTCAGGGAGCCCACGGGCCAGGGGCTGTGAGTGACCGGGCCACCACGGTGCAGGGGGTGGCGGGGGGACACGGGGGGGCGGGGCCAGGGCACAGGGAGGCCCCGGGGCCGACAGATTTCTGGCGCAGGGGTGAGGGCACGAGGGCATGGGAAGCAACAGGCTCCCCTGGCGTGGCCCAAGCCCGTGGCCCAGGTGGCCCCTAGCTCGGGCACCGGGCAGCGAGGCCACATCGGGGCCCTCAGCCTGCGTGTGGCCGGCTCGCCAGCTTCCAGGTCTGAGGTCTTGGTGTGAGTGGGGGTGGGGGGCCTGCCTCTGGGAAGGGGGGTCTGCCTCGCGGGGCCCCCGCGCACCTGAGGTGGGAAGGAAAACCCACAAGCCACAGGCCGCAGTGAGATCCCGCGGGCCGCACGTGCGGTCAACGCTTTGTGTTTCAAAGGCGACACTGCGGTCAAAGGACTGGCACAGCGCGCCTCGGGGGAGGGGCTCTGACCCCAGGGCCGCGTGGCCGGGACAGCGGCCGGTGGCGAGGGGCCTGCCTCCAGGTCCGCCCCCCGCCGCGGCGGGAGCGCACGGGGCCAGGACACCCTCGGCGCGGCCTGCGTGCGGGGCTCTGCCGGGCCCAAGCCAGGCGCTCGGCTCTCCGGGCTCTGCCGCCGCCGGGACCACACAGCGCGCTGTTCGCTCACATGGCCTCCCGTCGCCACGGAGGACCCGCTGCGGCGTGTGGAACGTGCTGCGGCTGAAGAGGCCGCTCGGCACACGGCCCGCGTGGGACCGGCTGCTACAGGCCTCCCCCCCCCCCCCCCCCCCCCCCCCGCCATGTCCGGGAAAGAGCGGGCGTGGCGGGCATGGCCGTGGCCGCCGCCCCTCTGCGCACACGGTCCCCCAGCCCCACCCCCGGGGCCGAGCTGCACTTGTCCAGCCACGACGGGTGACCTGACTGTGACGCGTGGCTGGCGGGGACACGGGGGCGCTGCCCTGGGGGGCGTCTTCACGCCCTGGGACCCTCGTGCCCGTCATAGGGAGAGAGGCCCATTGATATCGTGAGGTTCTTAGCGATCCCGATTAAAACCCCAGCCGCGGGTGTGTTTGTCAGCAAATGCTAACGTCAGTGACACTTCTCTGTGCATTCACAGCGCGGGGCACAACAGCGCGCTTCTGCTCCGCTTTCTAAATTCCCCGGAGACGCTTCTACCACCACCACAACGGTCACACGGAAAAGCCGGAGGCTTTGCCCTGAAGCTGCTCGCAGGGCGACGGCCGCACCTCATCAAACAGGGCGAGCATGTCCCGCAGCGTGTCCGAGGCGGGGACGCCCAGGTGCGCGGCCAGCTCGGGGAGCCCCATCCTGCCTCCCCCCTGCATCCTGGCGCTGTCGGAGTATCGATCCAGATCCTTCTCAAGTGCTTCTGGTTTCAGCCTACACGAGAAGAGAAAGAGGACATTTTTCAATAAAATTATAGAACGTGAAAGACAGGACATGCACTGGTAGAAGATTCCAGAAAGTATTAAATCTGCTTACACGACAAGAGGTAAGTTTGTTTTCAGGAAAAAGGTGTTCTGATAATTTTGCCTCCATGTCTACAGGAATGACGCCCCGCTGGTGTGGGGACCCCGCCCTTGGGCGGGGGGGGGGGGGCGGCGGTGCCTGCAGTGCTGGGACTGTCCCCCTGGGGGCGCCTGAGGAGACCACAGTGCTCCTGGGACTGGGACAATCCTCCCGGGGCGCCTGTGCTGCTCCCGGGGCTGGGACGATCCTCCCGGGGCTCCCGCGGTGCTCCTGGGACTGGGACAATCCTCCCGGGGCACCCACGGTGCTCCTGGGGCTGGGACAGTCCTCCCGGGGGGCCGAGGAGACCGCTGCTGAGCCCCGGGGACCGTCAGGCACATCCATGTGGACCGAGGTGGGCATTTGGGAAACGCCCACAAAACCCGAGAACTAGCCCTTTGATCTGCGCAGCCGCGGCGGACCCTCAGCGCCCACGGCCATCTCCAGCTCGGTCACCACCAACTGTGGGGCGGGGGCCCGGGAGGGCCTGAGAAGTTTCCGGAAGCTCCCTTCCTCGGAAGCAGCATCCGCGGTGCCCTTCAGAGCTCTCCCCACCGCTGCGCAAACCAAACGAGCCTCGTCACACGGGCCGCAGCGCTCTCGGGAGAGCCGGTCTGGACTGAGGCTCCGGTGACAGAGCGCGGACTCACCCCAGGCCCCTCACCAGCCTGGCAAACTCGAGAAGGCAGGTGTCCGCGGGGAGACGGAGCTGTCCTTCCGCCAGGGCCAGCTGGCAGTCGTCATACGTGTAGTCGGTGACGGACACGCCCAGGGCCCTGCGAGACAGGAGGGCGTTGTCAGCCGCCCCGTGGGGCGACTCTGGGACACGGCGCCTTGGGGAGGGGCAGGGACATGGGGCGGGCTGAGGGCAGGGCGCAGGCGGGCACCCCCTCCCCCCTCCGCGTGGGATGGGTGAGTTGGGGGACACTCCTCTTGCACTGCCAGCTGCCCTAAAGCTACGGGAGAAACACGGTTAACGGACAGAGATCACAGCCTAGCAGGACGAGTCCGCGTCGGCACCCAGGGCGCGGGTCTGCGTCAGCACCTCATCTCCAGAAACCCGTGGGGTCCGCTTCCTGGAGCCCCCGCGGCCCTGCCCTCCCCAGGGGTGTGGGAACTGAGGCAGAAGGAAACGGCTAAGATGAAATTTATACCCGATACTCATAACCTGCAGCCCACGGACAGCTACGGGAGGCAAACGCAGAGCAGACCACCCACCCCGGAACCCCCCACCCCCACCATGTCGGAACCCAGCCCGAGCGTCCCCCGCGGCCAGGACTGCTATCCCGTGTGGCGGCCTCAGCACGTCAAAGTCCTGCAAACCTTCCCGTTTCCTGCGGCCACCTCACGCCC